>JAHNEJ010000650.1:0-65367 GCA_022559845.1 Amorphophallus konjac | reverse complement strand
TCGGGACAAAGAATCCCAAGTGGCATGAGAAGTGGGCAAGAGATCACCAATGGAAGGAGGGGCTCGAAGATGGATGCGATAAACTAGCTGAGAATTAACTAATTTTTAGCACCCATGCTTCATATGCAGGATTTGGAGTGGGAGAAACATATGCGGATGTGGTTGGCAGGAAGTCGAGCGGACAAGCATCTGTGTTGAAGAGTGATCCTAAAATTTAGGAGATTAGTGTTAGATATGTGTCTGTTATTTCAGTCAAGTGCGATTATTATGTTTTTCTATTTTTTTTGTTGTTGCAGTGTCCCACGTTGTTCAGTTTTTATCTCACGTTTGAGTCGTGCATATAACTGAACTCTTTGCTTTTGTAGAAGACTTAAGTATGCTTACCATAAAATGATAGATGGTTGGTCCTCATTTTGTTTGTGGTGCGGACACCAGAGCGATCGAGAAACACGAATCGGCGAGCCGTCGGTACCATACGCGGAGCACCACTCAAGCTACATCGACTTCCATCTAGCTCGGAGACAGTCTGGAGACTCCTCCTTGACTCTTAGTATTTATCATATTTACTAGGATTTTATTTGTGTGTAATGTGTGTTTATTTGGCTTTATTCGGATTGTAATTCGGATTGTAAAATGGGTTTATTTATAATTTGGGACCACCTGGGTCCCGCGGGCCCCCCATCCCTTCTCTCATTGATCCACCTCAGCTCTTGGGCCCAAGTGGGGTCAGTCAACCCTCCAAGGTGGACTTCTAGAAGGGTTGGACCAAGGGGGGACAAAGGGTAACAAAATTCAAAATTTGGAACACATAAGTCAAGGGGGTGCCCCATGTATAATATAGTTTATTAGGATTGAAATCTTATTTTATTTGTTCCAAACCACATGGGATAAATAAATTGTGGACTCCCTCTTCCCCCCCCCCCCCCCACCAATCCTAGATCTAGGGATAGAACTAGTCTTTTTGTATTTTCTATAAGAACCTTATATTTTCATTTTGAGTAGAATTAATGCATACATTTTATGAGAAAATTTCTTGGAGCCCCAGCCTTGTGCGACCTCCCCCTCCTCTCTCCCCCTTCTGCAGCTGAGATGGCTATATTCTGAGGTGAGACGCCTCCGGTATCCGTTCTTGAAGCTCGCCGCCGCCGCCGCACCGCCACCGTCATCGTCGTAGTTCTGTCCACCCAGGATAGACCCTTCTTCCCCGAATTCTTTCTCCCAACCTCGAAATCTTTTGAAGTCCAAATCTTCAGGGTGAGTTTCAGAGGTCACCCCCATGTCCCAAAAAATTTGGTTTGGCTTCTAGTTTTCATTTTCCATTTTTCCATTTTCGTTCATCTCCTCTTTCCAGATCTGTCAGCTTTCAGTCTAGATTCATAGTAGCTCTGAGTTTTTGCACTTCGGACCTCTTCTTGATTTTTTTCATGAGCCCCCACTTTTACTGGAGGTTCTGTACACCATCCCCACCACCCACGAATTTTCGTGGAATTTCTAAAGGCCTTCACCTATTTGTTAAAAATCACTTTCAGATCCCACTCAGTTCTGTCTGCCTCTGTCCAGATCCGACCACCCTGCAGTATAAAATATCTTTCTCCATCCAAATCTTAACAAAACCTTACATAAAAAATATTCCCGTTTTCCTCTCGCTCACCTATAGAACTTTCATGAAGAACTCATCTTCTGATTCGGAAGTTTACCCTGCGGTCAACAGCAGTTCTGAGGAAACTCCTCTACTGCCCTGAGATTTCAGGCCCTGTCCAACAGCAACTTGAAAAATCGACTAAGGCCAGATCCGTGAAGCTCAAATTTTTCTCTATGGCCCTAGATCAAAGTACTTCGAAAGAGCTTTCCAACAATACCTCTTGCACGTCGATCTGACGTCGGGAGCAATCGCAACAGCAGATCTTGCCGGATCACGCGCTACAAAATAGGAGCAACAGATCCGTGGGCAGCAACTCCAAGACTTGGAGATCGGAGCCGATCGGCCTCCGACCGGTGTCACAGCCTGGTCGCCATCTAGGGAAGCGCACCACTAGAGGTCACCATCACAGTGGGACCCACTCCGTCAGGTCCAGAGGACGGGGCCACGCGTGGGCCCCACGAACCCGTAGATCGTGCCATCCGGACAGCACTAAAATGCGGGTTTCGGCACCGACGGACGACATCAAGATGCTACCCGTCAACCCAATTCTCGCTACTCCCGGGCCCCACATGTGACCTATTACCTCCCTGCGTGGAGTGGGTCAAATCTTTGTACCGCAGTGTATTTGTTTAACCGGGAGTACAGGATTGGCCGGGGTTATCTTCCCCATGCCGGGAGCGTGGAGGTAACGATCTCGACTTCTTGACATTTACTTGCTTAGCTAGCATATGGTCGTGTGCCGCTGTTGAGTGCGATAGGAACCTAGCCCGTGAGTCCATGTCACCGCTGTGAGCTAGAGAGTGACCCGTCTCGTGACTCGATCCGAGCACGGAAGTGAGTCGACCACCCTTGACTCTGCCGGTTTCTCAGCCGCGCGGATCCGCGTTTCCCCTCGCTTAGGACGACGAGTGAGCTTGCGTTTCTATTAGCTACGTATAGCCCATAGGAACGCTTAGTGTCGGGCCAAAGTGTCTCCATTGTTATATGTTGCTGGTCGCATCCGCATTTAGAGTCCGAGGTCCGCATCACTTAGAGTCGGTTCCCGTGTCCGTCCCGCATCAATTTGGTATCAAAGCGAGTTGAGTCTAGGGTAGTCTTTGTGTCTAAGTCCACAAAAATATAAAAAAAGAGTCATTTAAGTCGAGTCTAAGTTTAAGTCGGTCCAAGGTTGCATCGCATACCTTTATTCGGTATATTAAAAGGTGTTGTCCGAATGTTAGGCTACGCCTATCGGGAAGACCACACACTTGCACGAGAGGATCTTCGGATCCCGTAACTCTGCCAAGGTACCGGATCTTGGTTTAAGTCTAGGGTCCTTAGTGTGCATTAGTCCCCACTCCAACATTGCATTAGTGTTTAAGGTCGTGTCCAGTTGGTTTGTCTTGTCACTTTGTGTCGGCATGTCCATCGTTTAGTCCCCAGTTTCCAATGGACTCCCGGTCGCCCAAGCGATATGACCGTTGGCCCACCCTTGAGATTGGCAACCACCCTCTCCACTTCCATAGGCCCGAAGCCTAAGATTTTTATGGCTCCAATGACCCGGGTGACTACCTCAAGTGGGAGGCCACCATGGACACATACTTTGATTGTTGTACCATATCCGAAGCCGGGCAATTTTATTTTGCCAAGGAGAGGCTTCTACACGAGGCCGCCGAAAAGTGGAACCACATTGAGTGCTTGAGAGAGGTTAGGAGGCAATGGCCCATCGAATCATGGTGGGACATGAAGAGAGAGCTTAGGAGCGTCTACCTTCCCCATCCGGTCCCTTCCAACCCATCCCACCCATTTACTTCTAACCACGTGGGTCACACCTCCAGCCGACCCCAGTAACTCACTTCCAACCAAGTGTGTCATATCCGGAGGAAAGAAGCCCCTCAAGTACCCAAGCCTAGGCCGGTTGATTACGGGTGAGTCCATCACATTACTCCTACTCCAAACCCCACCATTGTCGAACTCTTCCAAATCATTTCGGATAGAGTGGATAGGAGGTTTGCTTATATCGAGTCCCTGGTTCCCCCTTGCCTACCTCCTAGTCGGGATGAAACCAAGCATGAGCCTAAGGAGGTAGCAACCGGTAGTCCCAACCCGGTGCCATCTATGGTTCCATCCCAAGGTCCTCTCCCCATCATGGTGAATCCTCTAACCCCACCCACGAGAGCCCCATTGCCTACACCCCCTGTCCGTCAGGAGGATAAGGGTAAGGACCGATTTATTAGGGAGCGTAGTGGGTCACGACAGCACTGTTATCGCTGCCAGGGGTTCGGCCACTTCGCCGGATAGTGTCCCACTCAGACATCTCTAGCCCTAGGGGACAAAAGGGTTGGAGAAGCTTCACCTATCGATCTTCATTCGGAGTCATCTCAGTCAGAGCTACCCGTGTTTCTAACGGGAAAGCTACTCATAGTCGATCCACTCTTTAGCTGGCTTAGGATAGGTTTGGTCCCTGCCCCATCTTACTACCCATCCATGGACCCCGCACTAAAAGTAGTGCCCGTCAACTCCTTCCACACAACGTTTCGGTCTAGTCACCACATAGATACCTTGGAAGACCTTCTCCAGGGATTAGACTGCCAATGGAAGTTGACGCATATGTTGGCCCTAGACTTCGACCGACCCATAGGTCGTAGCTTCACCCATTCTGCTTTGGGGTCCATTACCTCCGTGTACACCGTGGGCCATATCACCACGGAGGTTCTTTTGTTCCTTCCCCTACCGCCCGAGCCTCACTTTAGTCCATTTGTCCCAAGGGAGGAATCCTATATCCTATACACAGTCCCATCTCCCTTCATGAATGAAGGAGATCAACAACACCTTCTAGACTTCCATACTTGGGACCTTGAGATGAGGGAATCCATATCAAGGGGTCACACATTCTTTGATCCCTTCAATCCCTTTCTCAGTGGGCCCCTTGGTCCACAATATCCATTCCACCTCTTTAGGGGAGTCCCCCATTATACCCCTTCCCCACGGGCCGGGCCATCGACACCCACCGAGTCCGTTCACGGGCGAGAGACACCCAACCCTCCTGGCCCTCCCAAACCTCCCAAATCCAAAGGACCATCTTATGATTGTACCGACATTCGGTCACACCTAGGGTATGCATGGCATACATTCGGATGTCCTGGACCACCTTGCATATGATTGGGTCGGACTAACCGTAGGATTGTAGGGGTCGTGTGTGCATCCGTGTGTTTTTCATTTTGCTAAGCATGATAGGAGTCTGCATGACGACGTCCGTTGTCACATTGAGGCCAGCAATGCATGGTATAAGGAGCTAGCCGATGCCCATAGACACCACCGTGAGTTCCAAGAGGGTGAATATGTCATGATCAGGGTAAGACCTGAACGGTTTCCCTCTGGAACCGTAAAGAAATTGCAAGCTCGCGGAGCCGGTCCATTTAGAGTGTTGAAACGCATTTGGATCCAATGTGTATGTTGTGGACCTGCCCGAGGAATATGGTATAAGCTCAACTTTCAATGTGTCGGATCTAGTTGCATATAGGGACCCAGCGGTGATCCCTAGTGAGCCTTTCGAGCCATCTCCTCCCATTGAGAGTGATCCCACACCTGAGTGTCCACCACCAGCCCCATTTCCACGGCAACGAGAGCATATAGATCATATACTGGATGAGAAGGTGACTGTTACCAGGAGTGGATCATAACCGTGCTTCCTAGTGCGATGGAGAGGGCGACCCGCCACCGAGGATTCTTGGATCACCCGTGAAGTGTTGCAAAGGCTAGATCCGGATCTACTGGAGCGCTACCAGAGCGATGCAGACCCTTACTCGACAGGGTCGAGTTTCTCCCACCCGGGGAGAATTGGTGCGGACACTAGAGCGATTGAGAAGCACGAACCGGCGAGCCGTCGATACCATACGCGGAGCACCACTCGAGCTACATCGGCTTCCATCTGGCTCGGAGACAGTCTGGAGACTCCCCCTTGACTCTTAGTATTTATCATATTTACTGGGATTTTATTTGTGTGTAATGTGTGTTTATTTGGCTTTATTCGGATTGTAATTCGGATTGTAAAGGGGGTTTATTTGTAATTTGGGACCACCTGGGTCCCGCGGGCCCCCCATCCCTTCTCCCATTAATCCACCTCAGCTCTTGGGCCCATGTGGGGTCAGTCAACCCTCCAAGGTGGGCTTCTAGAAGGGTCGGACCAAGGGGGGACAAAGGGTAACAAATTTCAAAATTTGGAACACCTGAGTCAAGGGGGTGCCCCATGTATAATATAGTTTATTAGGATTGAAATCTTATTTTATTTATTCCAAATCACATGATAGAAATAAATTATGGACTCCCTCTTTTACCCCCCCACCAATCCTAGATCTAGGGATAGAACTAGTCTTTTTGTATTTTCTATAAGAACCTTGTATTTTCATTTTGAGTAGACTTAATGCATATATTTTATGAGAAAATTTCTTGGAGCCCCAGCCTTGTGCGACCTCCCCCTCCTCTCTCCCCCTTCTGCAACTGAGATGGCTATATTCTGAGGTGAGACGCCTCCGATATCTGTTCTTGAAGCTCGCCGCCGCCGTCGCACCACCACCGTCGTCACCGGAGTTCTGTCCACCCAGGACAGACCCTTCTTCCCAGAATTCTTTATCCCAACCCCGAAATCTTTTCGAGTCCAAATCTTCAGGGTGAGTTCCGGAGGTCACTCCCATGTCCCAGAAAATTTGGTTTGGCTTCTAGTTTTTATTTTCCATTTTTCTATTTTCGTTCATCTCCTCCTTCCAGATCTGTCAGCTTTCCGTCTAGATTCATAGTAGCTCTGAGTTTTCTCACTTCGGACCTCTTCATTTTTTCTTGAGCCGCCACTTTCCCTAGAGGTTCTATCCACCATCCTCACCATTCACGAATTTTCGTGGAATTTCTAAAGGTCTTCACCTATTTTTTAAAAATCACTTTCAGATCCCACTCAGTTCTGTCTGCCTCTGTCCAGATCCGACCACCCTGCAATATAAAATATCTTTCTCCATCCAAATCTTAACAAAACCTTACATAAAAAATATTCCCATATTTCTATCTCTCACCTATAGAACTTTCATGAAGAATTCATCTTCTGATTCGGAAGTCTACCCCGCGGTCAACAGCAGTTCTCAGGAAACTCCTCTGCTGCCCTGAGATTTCGGACCCTATCCAACAGCAACTTGAAAAATCGACTAAGGCCAGATCCGTGAAGCTCAAATTTTTCTCTCTGGCCCTAGATCGAAGTAATTCGAAAGAGCTTTCCAACAATACCTCTTGCGCGTCGATCCGACATCGGGAGTGATCGCAACAGTAGATCTCACCGGATTGCGTGCTACAAAACAGAAGCAACAGATCCGTGGGCAGCAACTCCAAGACTTGGAGATCGGAGCCGATCGGCCTCCAACCGGTGTCCCAGCCCGGCCGCCGTCCAGGGAAGCGCGCCACCATAGGTCACCATCACAGTGGGACCCACTCCGTCAGGTCCAGAGGACGGGGCCGCGCGTGGGCCCTACGAACCCGTAGATCGTGCCATCCGGACAGCACTAAAACGCGGGTTTCGGCACCGACGGACGACATCAAGATGCTACCCGTCAACCCAATTCTCGCTACTCCCGGGCCCCACATGTGACCTATTACCTCCCTGCGTGGAGTGGGTCAAATCTTTGTACCGCAGTGTATTTGTTTAACCGGGAGTACAGGATTGGCCGGGGTTATCTTCCCCATGCCGGGAGCGTGGAGGTAACGATCTCGACTTCTTGACATTTACTTGCTTAGCTAGCATATGGTCGTGTGCCGCTGTTGAGTGCGATAGGAACCTAACCCGTGAGTCCATGTCACCGCTATGAGTGAGAGAGTGACCCGTCCCGTGACTCGATCCGAGCACGGAAGTGAGTCGACCACCCTTGACACTACCGGAATCTCAACAGTTGGATCCGCGTTTCCCCTCGCTTGGGACGACGAGTGAGCGTGCGTTGCTATTAGCGACGTATAGCCCATTGGAACTCTTAGTGTCGGGCCAAAGTGTCTCCATTGTTGTATGTTGCTGGTCGCGTCCGCATTTAGAGTCCGAGGTCCGCATCACTTAGAGTCGGTTTCCGTATCCGTCCCGCATCAGTTTGTACCTCTGTTCCACCGAGAAAACCCCTTCTTGTTCTATGTTTGTTTCTGCAGCAAATAGACAGAGGAAGAGGCTGCACATAGGAGATCTCCAACAAATTTTTGGTATCAGAGCTACCAGGTTGTTCACGTCTGGGTATAGGTGATGACTGAACAAGGAGAAACTTCAACCAGTGCAGCAGATTGGTAAAAAAAAGTGTCGTTTTCTTCCTTTCATCTCAAGGTGTGGGGTAAGTTGTTCTGCATGCCAAGTGTTTGATAATAGTTCTGTGAGATGGCTGCGAATGTGAATGGAGGTATTCCTGGTATTTCTCAATCCTTTATTCCTATTTTTAATGGTGAATCATATGAGCACTGGAGTATTAAGATGAGGACCTTGTTCATATCTCAAGATCTATGGGATTTGGTGAACAATGGCTATATAGATCCAACTACAGATGTAGAAGAGGTTAGACTCACAGTGGCTCAAAAGAATGAGTTGAAAGAAAATAGAAAAAAGGATGCAAAGGCTCTATTTATTATTCAACAGGCTGTGACCAAGTCAATCTTTGCAAGGATTGCTGCAGCAAACACTTCTCATGAAGCATGGATGACTCTAAAGACCGAGTTTCAAGGAACGACGAAGGTAATTACTGTCAAACTTCAATCACTTCGCCGAGAATTTAAAACTTTACTTATGAAAAATATTGAATCTGTTCAAGACTTTCTATCTAGAGTCACTAAGATAGTTAGTAACAAGAAATCTTTTGCAGAAAAAATTTCTGATCAAACTATGGTTGAGAAGGTTTTAAGGAGTCTAACTTCAAAATTTGATCATGTGGTTGTTGCTATTGAGGAATCTAAAGATCTTTCTAAGTTCACCTTTGATGAATTAGTTGGATCTTTGCAAGCTCACGAAGCAAGGTTGAACAGGCCTACAGAAAGGTATGAAGAGAAAGCTTTTCAAGTCACATCTGACTCTCAAGTACAGAAAAATAAATCTGAAAGCACAAGAGGATGAAGTGGTGGCAGAGGTGGATATCGAGGAAGAGGAAGAGGTCGTAGCAGATTGAACTGGCAGAGCGACTAGAAAAACACCTCAAATGGGCAGAATCACAATGATCAGAAAGGTAATAGAAATTTGAAAAACATTCAGTGTTATCATTGTAAAAAATATGGCCACAAAGAAGTAAATTGTTGGGATAAAACGAAACAACAAGCTAACTTTACAGGACAAGAGGAGAAAATCAATTGTTCATGGCTTGTTTTCATTCCAGTGAAAGTTTGAAAAATGTTTGGTTCCTAGATAGTGGTTGTTCTAATCATATGACGGGTGAGAAATCTTTGTTTAAGTCTCTTGATGAATCAATTAAGTTGCAAGTCAGACTTGGGGATGATAAACAAGTAAATGTAGAATGGAAAGGCACTATTGTCTTATCCACAAGTTTAGGCAAAGCAAAGTACATTGATGATGTCTTCTTTGTTCCTACCTTAGCACATAACTTATTGAGTATGCGATAGCTAATGAGCAGAGGATATTATGTCCTATTTGATACTGATAGTTGCATCATTAGAGATAAAAAATCTGCTAATGTTATTGCTAAGGTGTTTATGGCTGCAAATAAAATGTTTCCATTTGAACTCTCTTGTATAGAGAATCATGCTTTAACTATTAGTGAGCAAGATAAGTCAAAATTGTGGCATTAAGATATGGACACTTGCACCTTAAAGGTTTACAGCTCTTAAACTGGAAGGACATGGTTATTGGTCTCCCCAAAATTGATTTGATTGAAGGTGTTTGTGAAGGATGTGTGTATGGAAAGCAAAGCAAAAAATCCTTTCCAATTGGACATGCTTGGAGGGCTAAATCTTCTCTTGAGTTGGTGCATGCTGATTTATGTGGTTCTATGAGGATTGAATCTTTCAGTAAAAGTAGATATTTTCTACTTTTTACTGATGACTATAGCCGTATGAGTTGGGTTTATTTTTTAAACAAAAATCAAAAGCATTTGAAATGTTCAAAATATTTAAGGTTTTTGTTGAAAAGCAAAGTGGATATGTAATAAAAACACTTCGTACTGATAGAGGAGGTGAGTTTGTCTCTAATGAATTTAGCTCTTTTTGTGATGAGAATGGTATCCACAAAGAACTTACAGCTCCCTACACACCACAACAAAACGGGGTGGCAGGGAGAAAGAATCGAACTGTAGTGGAAATGGCTCGGTGCATGTTGAAGGCAAAAGCACTACCCAATTCTTTTTGGGCAGAAGCAGTAGCAACAGCAGTATATTTGTTGAACATCTCTCCCACAAAGGCTGTCCAAAACCAAACACCATATGAAGCATGGAGAGGAAGAAAGCCTCGGGTAAGTCATCTAAGAATTTTTGGGTCAATTGCTTATACCTTGTTGAATGCTAAAAATCAACAGAAGCTTGATAGTAAATCTGAAAAGTACATATTCATTGGTTACTGTCTAAAGTCTAAGGCTTATAGACTGTATAATCCACAAGATGGAAAGTTGATGGTTAGTCGTGATGTTGTGTTTGATGAAAACCCATGTTGGCATTGGAATGAGGGCATGAAGCAATCAATGGATAACCTGTCCAACTCAAAAGTTGTGGAGTTTCATGAAGACTCCCAATCAAATGTAGATGAGCCAGCAAGAAAGGAAAGGTCATTGAAAAAAATTTATGACTCATGCAACTTTGCCTTGTTTGTTTCAGACCCTACTTGTTTTGTAGAAGCAAAGGGAAAAGAAGAATGGAGGGCAGCAATGAAAGATGAGATGGCAGCAATTGAGAGGAACCAAACTTGGCAACTAGTGGACAGACCAAAAGATTACAACATAATTGGGCTGAAGTGGATTTTTAAGACGAAGTACCATGCTGATGGGAGCATTCAGAAATACAAGGCACGTCTAGTTGCACAGGGATTTGCACATAAAGAAGGTATTGATTTTTTTGAAACATTCTCTCCTGTTGCTCGAATTGAAACTCTTCACACTATTCTAGCTGTAGTAGCACAAATGCAGTGGCTTGTTTATCAGCTTGATGTTAAATCTGCCTTTTTAAATGGTGAATTGGAAGAAGATGTATATGTTGCACAACCTGAAGGGTTTGTGATTAGAGGTGAAGAGAAGAAAGTGTATAAATTGAGGAAAGCACTTTATGGGTTTAAGCAATCCCCAAGAGCTTGGTACAACAAGCTTGATGCATATTTCCATCAAATGGATTTTATAAGAAGTCCAAATGACCCAACACTCTATTTAAAGAAGGAAGGTATGAATGATTTTTTTATAGTCTGTGTGTATGTTGATGATATCATATACACTGGTTCATCTCATTCTCTAATACAAGAGTTTAAGCAAGGCATGGTCCATTTTTTTGAAATGACTGATTTAGGACTTCTACACTATTTCCTTGGTATTAAAGTTAGGCAAACTGAAGATGGAATATTTATAAACCAAGAGAAGTATGCTAGAGATCTTCTTGACAGGTTTAACATGGATAATTGTAAGGGTGTCAGCACTCCTTTGAATGTCAATGAAAAGTTGTTCATGCAGGATGGCACTGGGGAAGTGAATGCTTGAGCTTTCAGATCTTTAGTTGGAAGGCTCATTTACTTAACACATACAAGACTTGACATTGCATTTGCTGTAAGCCTTGTTTCCAGGTTCATGCATTGCCCAACCAAGCAACATTTTGGAGCAGTTAAGAGAATATTACGTTATGCGGCAAGAACATTTGATTTGGGAATCTGGTATACATGTGTATCTAATCCTAAATTAGTTGGCTTTAGTGATAGTGATTGGGTAGGTTCACTGGAGGATACAAAGAGCACATCTGGGCATGTTTTTAGTATTGGATCAGGAGCAATGTGCTGGTCTTCAAAGAAACAAGCTACTATATCACTCTCATCATCTGAAGTAGAGTACTATGCAGCAACATCGGCAACCTGTCAAGCAGTTTGGTTAAGACGTCTTCTTGAAGATCTTCGTCAAAGTCAACAAAAGCAACTGAAATCTTCTGTGACAACAAATCAACAATTGCCATGACAAAGAACCCAATATTTCATGGGAGAACAAAACATATCAAGGTCAAGCACCACTTCATTCGGGAGATGGTGAATGAAGGGGTGGTTCAGCTGAAGTTTATTTTCACAAATGATCAACTTGCAGATATTATGACTAAAGGACTCCCACCTGCGAAGCATGTTTATTTCAGGAAGCTACTTGGAATGTCCAATTTCGCATCAAGGGGTGATGTTGAAGAGTGATCCAAAAATTTAGAAGATTAGTGTTAGATATGTGTCTCTTATTTAAGTCAAGTGGGATTATTATGTTTTTCTATTTATTTTTTGTTGTTGCAGTGTCCCATGTTGTTCAATTTTTGTCTCACGTTTGAGTCATGCATATAACTGAACTCTTTGCTTTTGTAGAAGTACCATCAAATGATAGATGGTTGATCCTCATTTTGTTTGTACCTCTATTCCATCGAGAAAATCCCTTCTTGTTCTCTGTTTGTTTCTGCAGACGAAGAGGCAGCACATAGGAGATCTCCAACAATCTGTTCCATCGACGATCCCCAAATAGCGATGGCTTTGGAGGATGGGAAGTTGACCTCACCAGAGAAGGTAATTATCGGCTGTGAGTTTCAATGGAAGGTAGTGAAGAATGTTAGGTGGGCGTGTGGGCAGGTGCAGAGGAGGACAAGTCAATGGCGGAACCAAGGGAGGTGTTGTCGCGGGCCATTGTGATGGTGGAGCCGTGGAGGGCACCTTGGGAACCAATGCAGAATTACTATGGAGCTGGAGACAGGAGCTGGTTGGCTAGCCTGTGAAGGTGATGTAGTCGGAGATTGGAACTGGAGACTGGGCGGCTGGCCTGTAGAGGCACTGTGGCCGAAACTGGAACTGGAGACTGGTGGCTAGTCTGTAGAGGCGTTGTAGCCGGAGGCTAGAACTGGAGACAGGAGCTGATCGGCTGGCCTGTGAAGGCGTTGTAGCCGGAGATTGAACTGGAGACTGGGCGGCTGGCCTATAGAGACGCTGTAGCCGAAACAGGAACTGGAGGTTGGCGGCTGGCCTGTAGAGGTGTTGTAGCCGAGGCTAGAATTGGAGATAGGAGTTGACCGGCTAGCCTGTGAAGACGTTGTAGCCGGAGATTGGAACTGGAGACTGGGCGACTGACCTGTAGAGGCGTTGTAGCCGTGGAGGGCAATCAGGCAAAAGAAGAATAGGACGCAGGGGTGGCGTGAGCCTAAAGCTCTGATGCCACGTGAGAATGCAAGACCCAGAGACGGGGAAATAACTCACGCCCTGTGTAACATTCCTGGGCGAAGTTGATAGCTGTATTTCATATATGTGTTACGGAGGTTAAATACAACAAGATGAGGGGCTCTTCTCACCTATGACTCCTTCGAGAGTAACAAACCAAAGAGTCCAGCATAGACCACACCTCAACAGATAAACAGAGAGTACAAATGTAGGATAAATCTTAGCCTTTATCATCTACAGGTAGAGAGTTCTGAACAGAAAGAGAGTCCCGGACGGACATAAGTGGCGATCCTGGGCTGCCCTGCGTGCATGGGCCAGAGTCACCGTGCACCGGAGTGGGCGGTGCGTCAATAGATATACATGGGGAAGGAAAATAGAAGCGAGTCTGAGTGGAAGCCCTATCCCATATGTCAGGAGTCAGGACATGCGTTGTCTCTAGTAGGATTAGTTACACCAGCTAACAGCCTGCCCAAGTTTGAATACTGCTCCAAGATAACCAGCAAAAGAACACCTGTCTTCTTCCTTTGGGCATCAATAGTGAAGGCGGTTTAAGGGCTTATTTGCAGAATATATGCTACCTGCAGAGCTCCACAGCTTAACCACTCATCAGCAACTTCAACTCCTCCATTAAGACATGCCAACCACCGCTCAATGTTCCCACCCATGCGATTATATATATATATAGCTCTTTTCTCCCCCGGCCCTCATCCTCCAGGTGTGCCCTTCTGCCATCTCCACCACCACCATGGCTTCCCTCGAAGAGCTTCTGCTTCCACCGCCCCGCCGTCAACGACGCAGCTCCAACGTGCTGCTTGGGCTGCCACGCCGTTGGGATGGCAAGGCAGCGTCGTGGTCTTGGAACACATCCATGGCAGCGGCTAACTCCAGGAGGAGGAAGAGAGTGCCTTCCGTCGAGTTCGGAGCTGGCGGCGGCAGGAGGCGGCGCCGGGCACGTGGGTTGCTCCGCCGTGTCCGTCTGAGGTTGCTCGTCGTCTTCAGGGCGCTCCGGCGCGCCCGGCGGCGGGTGGGATACTACTTCTCCGTGCCGGCTGCCATGCCTGGGGCTGTGGCGTACATCAGGTGAGGCAGAGGTGACTGTAGAAGACACTGATATGGCACGAGGATGCATGTCCAGGAGCTCCGCTTATCAAATAATTAATCGACAAAAAAAGCAACACATCCTTAATTCCTCTGGTGCAAAAGACCTACACCTTTCAGTGGTTTTCTGGATGTCTTTACACAGCTCCTGCCTCAAATGAGAGAAGAAAAGTTGGGTGATCAAAGGAAATGAAATCGCACAGAGTGATGGGACTAATTATTGTTTGTTGCTTCCATGGTAGAACTACCGGTTGCTTTGCATTTATCAATAAATATAAGTTGATTTTTTAACATATTCATGTTTTACTTCAGATGTAGGGATAATTGCATATGTGCCACTAGAATTTTACCGTATTTTACTCTCTATCTTTATCTCTATTCTTGATATTGTCACGTATACCTCGTGTTAAAGAATATGTTCTAGTTATATCCCTTACACTCTAATTAACACCATCAAAATTATCGAAATATTTCATTGAATATGTCAAATATAAAATTTTGCAGGAGTATGAAAGATAATATGAAAGATGATTGAGGTAAATGTGACATTATTTTAATTATGTAAGAAGATTAAATAAAGACAAATCAATCTTCTCGTCATTTTAATCTATCCACTTAGGCTTTGTTTGGGAACGTCTCATGTTTATAATTTTACATAAAAATCTTTCGACCGTACGAGTATACGAGTCGCTGTCGAGATTCACACTAATCTCTAAAATCATCTTATAACCTGTTTGTGAGGATTCTTTTTATCTGGTCGATTTTGTATCTGCACTAGGGCTGTCAATAGGCCGGCCAGGCTGTCAATAGGCCGGGCCGGCCCGATAGGCTCGCGGGTTTGGCCCGATTTCGGGCCAGGCCACAAGGTCATTTTCGGCCCGCGGATTTTTAGTCGGGCCTAAAAGCCCGGCCCGACTTGACCTGCGGGCCGGGCTCGGACTTTGAGTTTAATTTGGCCTGCGAGCCGACCCGGCCCGTTCTTTTTTTTTATTCCCACGTCAAAATTTAAAAATTATTTAGTTAAAACTATGTTATTTTACTTAATGATAAATTTTAAAACTCTCTTTTTACACAAATTATGTAATTAATATCAAATTTTTAATTAATTTAGTGAGATTATATGCTTTATATTATTATTTTTATTATTTTTATTATTTTATTTAAGTTGTCGGGCCGTCTTAGTCGAGCTTTGAAATTTTTATATAATGTCGAGCCCGACCCGGCCGGGCCCGACATAAGTCGGGCCTGGGCCGGGCTCGGGTCTTAATGTTGAGAAGACGGGCCCGGGCCCGACCGACCTAAGCTCGACCCTGGCCCGGCTCATTGACAGCCCTAATCTGCGCTCAGAAACTCAAAAATTGAAGTACAGGCTCAAAAGTCCAGACATGTTTGAACGTTTGAAAAAAGTTAAATTTTGTCGAGACTTTGTAACTCGAAAATCGATGTCAAGGGTGTTTCCAAACGATGTCTTAAACAAACGATGAGTGGCGATAATATATATATATATATATATATATATATATATAATAAAAGATATTTTTATAGGGATGTGTGTTAATATAAAAAATATAGAGATGAAGTAGAATACCAATATTCTAAAGCTATATATGACATTATTCCTTAGCTGTATGCCATATGTTTACAAATACACGTGTACGGGCAGAAATACACGTGAACAGTTTCACACACGCACACGTCCTGTCCATGAACTAGCCAGTGCCAGACTGCGCCTAGATGATCCCGAGACTCCACGCAAGGGGAATCTGTTCGAATTTGGTTTTTAACGACACTATCAAACATCGTAAACTTATCTGAGAAGACTAATTATTTGGAACACTTTTATGATCTTCATCATAAACCTATCCAATAATTCTAGCCACATTTATGAAAAGAATACTAGAAAAAAGTCAACTACTATATCATAGAAATTTATACTCAACTATGCACATATCCAAGTTCTAAAAATGAGAGCGTTATAGAATAAGATCGAATTTCTATGTAATATAATTTCTTTATCGTCTTTCTTAAATCACATCTGACATTCAGATGTATTTATTTTTTTTGTGACGAGAAATTTGAGGAATAAAAAATCACGTGCCACGCATCCCTCGAAGATTGAATACATTGTATATTATATGTATTTATTATTGATGTGTTTGCTAACCGGGTCATTGTGTGTGAGGGAGAGACGGGACTCACTACTCTCTCTCTCATCTGCTCCTCTATCTTAAGCGCGTCAAACACGTATGCTGGATGTCAGTCTCATTAGGGATGTCAAAACGGGCTTGGACCATAGTAGACCCATTTACACTCAACAGACTTGGGTTTGGATGTGTCCATTTATCCAATAAATTCATTACCTCGGGTTAAATGAAAATGATCAGACTCTCATAAATTTAAGATCAAAGTTTGACAAATCAGTACGGTAGACCCGTGCTGTACGTACGGTACCATATCAGCCGATGATTGATATGTGATATGCAACTGGTATATTACTTACATTATTTTAAATATTAAATATTTTTATAATATTTTTTTAAGTTGATTAGTTGAAACGTGAAATCTGGTGTTTATGTTTTCGGCACGTTTTTATTCTTTTTTTAAACAAATTACTTTAATTTTAAGATAAAAAATTATTTAACAACGTGACATATGTATGATTCGAATTGAGAAGACTTGGTTTAAATTACATATTAACTAATCAATCGAGATAGAAGATCATTTAAATAATTTTATTTTATAACATATATATAATATATTTTTTATCTCGATATATAATCATACCGATCCATAATTATATTAGTACAAGATCGAGACCAATACAAACGGACTGTAAAACTAACTAAGTTTAAACTTTTGACCTTTAGCCCCACTTTGGTATTAAGTTAACCCTGACTTAGCCTACAGTTAACCCTGATCTAACCCTTTTTCTGCTTTGATTGTAGATTTAGGTTAATCATGTTAGAAATATGGCTAACCATGGATTATTCCTGTATTAGAAAATCCACCCATGGAGGTGGATTTAGAGGTGGGATAAGTGCATTTAATGCACATTAAATGCACTCTCTCTATCTCTCTCTCACTCTCGCTCCTCTCTCTCTCTCTCTCATTAACGTAAGAGAAAATTTATTATGATAATGATATATTTATCATATAAAATTTATTTAAAATTTTCATGAGTTAATATGTATTAAGATAAATAGCATTTTTAAAAATATTTGTGACTTTTAAATTTTAATTAATGAGATTAATGATGTTTTATCAAAAAGTTATTTTCATAATATATCTAATTTATAGAATATATTAAGAATATTTAAAAATTAACATAAAATATTTCTTAAGATGAAATGATAACTTACAGACGTAATTAATGTCATTTTTGACTTATGAATTTTAATTAGTGAGATTATTGATGTTGTTTATCAATATTAAATTATTTTCATGATATATTAAATTTATATAATATATTAAAATTATTTAAAAAATAAGATAAAATAAGTTTTGAAGATGAACAGTAATATAAATCCATAATTAATGTCAGATTTGACTATTATATTTTAATTAATGAGATTATTGATGTTATTTATCAAACAAAATTTATTTTCATGATATATTATATTTATATAGTATAATGAAATTTTTAAAAATTAAGATAAAATAATTTTTTTTAAATATGAACACTAACATAAGCTCGTATTAATGTTATTTTTATATTTTAAATTTTAATTAGTGAGATTATTGATGTTATTTATTAAAAAATAATAAAACTATTTTATGATATATTTAATATATAACATATTTTAAAATAATTTAAATTTTAAATAAATTAAAATTTTAAAGATGAATGGTAACTAAAATTAGTAATTAATATATGTGCGAGATAGAGAGTGACGAGAGAGAGAGGGGAGGGGAGAGAGGTAGAGAGAGGGAATGAGAGATATATTAAATAATTTAAAAGTTATATAAATGTAATATTTTATATGTCATTATTACTGGGTTAACCTACTACTTATTAAATCACACTAGATTGAAAATAGGTTATCTCACCTCTTTACTTTCAAATTAACTATCCTCCTGTCAAATCAAAAATAGGTTAACTCCGGATTATTTTAATCTGGTTAAGTTAGTCCACCTTTAGACTAACTCTCAACCAAAGTGAGACTTACAATAGGCCAATTGATGTTCAAGGTCCCTCGTTATCGATTCATCCTCCACAATTTCAGTATCTTACTGGGTTTGAAACACCCTAGCTTCATATTTATTTTGGGTCAAGACATATCCACGCCCGTGCCATGTAACGCTCTGAATCTAATTTTACAAAATCTACTGACGACACTATTGTGATCCGACACCAGCATAGATTTGAAAAAGAAGAAAGTACAAGTGAAAATCCCATTTGTCCACCGTGGGAGCCAATTTGACAGGGGAGGTTTTAAATGCCCCCAATACTCACTTTATCTTTCGTCACAGAAGTCATGCCACTGAAAATAAAGAGGGATATGCGTTTCAAAATCCCTCAAAAGTTATTCTCAGATCCGCATTTGGTATCACTTCAGAGGAGATTTTAATGATTGAAATCTCTCGATAAGATTTTGATTTTACCAAATGAACTTTGATGATATCTAAAAGTGTGCACCGTCGAATTTTCATTTTAGAGAGAGACTGGCACAATAAATTTCGCATGCCCGCGGTTGTAAAAGCTTGTGACACCGAACTTCTGGACGATGGGGAAAAAGATTTGAATATCAAAAGTCAATTGTATCCCTGGCAATCCTATTACTGGCACGAGACATTAGAGTAAAAAAGTGATTCGTAGGCTGTTGCCTCTCCTCGTGCGTTTTACCAAATGAGTACTTACTCTCACTCGGTAAATCACGTACGCATTAATTGTCTCACAAAATAGTTACTTTGAAAGTTTTTAGCCCTTGGACGGCATTTCCAAATATGGCCTTAGAGAGCTTTCAAGATTTTGAAAATAGCATCCCCATATGTCCATGCTCTCTCACATCAGAAAATTCATCCGACACAAAATTCCAAGGCCTCTGATTGTATTTGATTGAGTTGTGACTTTTGTCAGCGATTCTATAACGGGGTGAGATTCAATCATTCTTAACTTGATGTGTGTAATATATTTTCGTTAAAAATCTAAAAAAATTTAAAAAAATAAATTTTGTGAATGATAATATTTTATTATTTTTATTATTTCATTAGAAATTGAACATTTAAAAAATAATAAATTATGAGAATGGTAATATTTTATTATTTATTATTTGTGAGTTTTTTAATCTCTTTGGAGAGAGTGTGTTGTGTACGGTAACTTAAAAATGAGTGCATCTCATCTTTCAAATATGTTTTTTAAAAAATTAGCTCACCTTTCAAAATAAAAAAAAGTGGACATCTTGGGAGTGTAATATATCAAGGTTGTGCTCATTTTTTCATTTTTTTATAAAATTATATCACCTTTCAAAATTAAGAAAAAAAGTGCACATCTCTAGAGTGCAATATATCACTTGAGAGTGTAATATAATAGGGTTGCAACAAGCATTACTCTTTTTGACTAAGAACAAGTGGAGTATCTATTCTAATCTCCTTAGAAAATGAGTTTTTTTGCATAAAAATTATTGTTAAATAAAAAATTATGAAAATCATTCTTACAAATATATTAGCAAATATATGATTGTTTAAATTTAAATTGTGTAAAAATCACATATTTTTATAGGCATATCATTTTTCATCAAAAATTTATGAAAAATCACATTTAAATGTCATTTATACACTATTTGAATTAACTCAGAGACATGCCTGTTAATATATTTTTAGAAATATTTTTATTATAAATTCACTTTTAACAATAATTTTCATGTAAAAATAATCCCTTAAAAATGTTTCTTGTCATCTTTTTTTTCTTTTTGGTGGGTATTACTTGTTGTGTAGGCTATAAAAAATTGGCAAAATGATCTGTATATTTCTGATTTTTTTTGGAATTACTACTATACTCTTATTTTTATGTTATTTTTATCTGAACTCTTCTAGTCTCTAAACCAATATTGCCATATCCTTGGGGTTACATCTTGTGTCATCGGTGGTAACTCATTCATGTGAGATGTCTAAGTTCACCGTCCACAACGGTGAGCCTACCTGTGTTGTCTAGCCAGAGGAAGTAATGGTCTCCATCATAGCCACCTCTCAGGCAGAGCCTGTGCCTACCAGAGAGTAGGATGTTGTCCACTTCTAGAGCGGCGCCATTAATTGTAAAATCACCAACACTTGAAATCGAGCAAGAATTTCTTACGCCTTTGATCTCCCTCTCCCAGAGCCGCAGGCGTTTTATTTTGTTGAGAGGGGATTGTTACAAATGGTTAAGGAGATAAGAAGGCTACAATAGAAGGGACTCCTTCTCACAGTGGGCTCAACATAAAACAGAGTAACAACAAACATACACAGCAGTCATACAAAGCAATCCTGAAGCAATTTAACCATTGCTGACTACACATCTCTGGAGGCAGACTCCTTCATGCACTACACATCTCTGGAGGCAGACTCCTTCATGCTTGGCTCCTGCATGTGGTTGGTTGGCCCGCTAACACTCCCCTTCAAGATCAAGAGGGCAAGGGTCACATTGAGCTTGGATTGTAACAGAGAGAAGCATGTATTGGACAATGGTTTGGTAAATAGGTACGCAAGTTGATCTTTAAGTATAAATGTAAGAGACCTTTAACACACCAAATGCAGCTCTTTCACGCACAAAGTGATAATCTATTTTCACATGTTTAGTGCACACATGGAATACTGGATTGGCCACCAAATAGGTAGCCCCAATGTTGTCACACCATAATTGAGGAGTAGGAACATGAGGAACACCCATCTCCTTGACCAAAGACATAAGCCACATTACCTCCATGGTGGCATTAGCGCGCGACTACTTTGTATTCCGCCTCCATACTTGATCTCGCCACAATGGGTTGTTTCTTGGCACTCCAAGAAATAATTGGATTTTGCCCAAAGAAGATAGCATATCCACTAGTAGAGCGATGATCAAGTGGACAGCCAGCCCAATCGACATCATTAGACATATGAATCTCCCACGATGAATCATGATGAAAAACAAGTCAATGATCAACCATGTTGTCACGGCCCGAACCGATAGCAGCGCAAACTTTCTCGGAATGTCACAGCGAACAGTCATGAATAATCAGAATAAGGTACAAGAAACACAATGAGGCCATAAAATATCACAAGTATAATTTCATTAATGTCAAAAGGACATTATTACACTTTATGACTCACTTACAAGAAAAGAATGAAAAGACTCAAGATTACATGACTAGACTCAAGAAAAAGAAAAGACACAGACATCAATCCTCTAGTGCACTCATCACTCTTGCCCTTCCCCGTTTGATGGAACATCTTTATTATTACTTAAAAAATGTTAAGAAACTGAGTGAGTAAAACGCACAGTAAGAATTACATCTCTATCATTAGGCGAGATATAAGTAGTTAACATTTTCAATCATGTGTAGAACATGCTATATGATATCGTGCAAAAACTAAGCTCAAAACAAGGGCATGTATCAAGTCTAACTATCTAGAATTCAAGAGATATTATGAGGATCAATAAGGAATGCATGGCAAGTCAATATCAAGATTACCATGAAGGTCAATTGAACGAATAAGTGCAAGTAACCAACTAGAGTTGATTATCCATCAAGCAAGTAAAATAATGATGTCTCTTAGACTAGCAAGTTAAGAGCAAGTCAAGTCAAGTATGCCGCAAGCATATCATGAAATGTCTAGGTCATATCAGGTGCAATGCCACACCACAAGTCACTCCCATGGGCACAAGTAGTTTTGGACTTCCATTCGACCAGTATTGAATATTCCGTCAATATTGTGATCAAATTAGAATCAAGAGGCTATATTCATAAGATACATTTTGTACAAGGATTTGATATGAAAGTAGAAATGAAGTCCCATGACTAGCAAGTCGGGATAATTCATAAATATAACAAGAGGATACCAAATACCAAGTAACATGAGGGCAATAATTACACTGATAACTAGGCTGGAATGCGGTAAATTCACAAGACTCGGTCTTGAAAATCTTCCAAAAACATTGGTGATCGAACACGGACACCGGATTAATGCGGCCATGAACAATGCCGTGTTCAGTAAAGAACGTGGCTGGTCGTAAGGCCATAGTCAGAACAAAAGATCCAGACAGGGGGTCTCCTCACAGAACGCGATCATAGGGACAGTCGCGATTAGAAATGAACGCGGTCTCTGAGCAAGCCACGTTCAGAACAAAACTGATAGAACCCGAAAAGACCTCCATACTATATGTCCAAAGGCCGATCGAATCCTATCTTACATAGTAGGACAAGGATTCCAGTGGTTTTTAGGGTTTTGTGGTATAACTAGCTTAGTGTCCTTGTGGGAATCCAAGGCTCAAGGAGACTTACAGAGGCCATGATGAAGAAAGTTCCAGTCCAACGGAAGAAATATCCGACAGAGGGTTCAAACTTCACCAAGAATTACTTTCCTATCATACTACGAGGAACCAGTAACAAGCGGTAGGTTCATATCACCGGAGTGACACAACCTTCAAAGTAATTATACCTACTATGTCATATGATAAAAATCATGAAATCTCTTAATCAAAATAGCTAACATGCAAGGATGTTTAAACCATGCTAGGATGAATCAATTTTAGGTTCACTGGAAGATATCTTGTCACGTCCCGAGCCTTTATTACAGTGGAAGACTAGCTCGAGGAACATGAACAGCCGGCATGGTAAGCCTCTTGCAAGCAAGAATGATCAGAGCGTAAATCAATCACTCACATAAATGCAACTGCACAATATTTACTCAAACTCCAACTTTCAATTCATTATCAATCAAATATCAAATACAATCACTAATTTTCATCATACTAGACTCAAGAAATAAGAAAATTACATAGACTCAATCTAAACATGTAGACTTCCTAAGTCTTCACTCATCCTTCATTCACTCTCGGACCCGCTATTTGAACATTCCGAATCCGATCCCGACTCACTTCCATCTCCTGAAAAGATTAGAAATAGGTAATGAGCACACTTGCCCAGTAGGTATCTTCGCATCAACATGAAGGCACTATTAAAGTAATTAACATTTTTGCTCTAGAGGAATAAGGCAAAATCATGCGAATGCGATAAATCACAAGTAACCAAAGTAACCCGAAAATCAAACCGAACCGAACGATTTGGTTCGGTTTGGTTTGGGTTGAAATTTAAAAAATTTTGGTTTGGGTTCAAACCGAACCGTATTAAAAAATTTGGTTTGGTTTGGTTTTGAAGTTCAAGAAACCGAACAAAACCAAACCGAACCGAATAACCCGAATTTAAGAATATTTTTATCAAATTAATATAAATGTATATGTAACTATAAATCCGAATTTAAAAAGTCTAATTCCCGCTATTCTAATGGGGTTTCCGACGTTATGAAATAGGTTTCAAATCACCTTCTATTTTATTGTAATTGAAGTTCTTAGTTTTTTATGTGAAAATATTATGGAGCTTGTTATTACAAGTTACAACTTTGTATGTTATTTTTTTAATATTTACTTTAGTTGGTAGAAATTCTTTTACCCTACCTTTCTCTAACGTTGTTTGAATCCAATCTAATTTATAAAATGGGAGATGAATTTGGTTCAAACCGAACCAAACCGAACCAAAGGTTTGGTTTCAAACTAGTTTGGTTTGGTTTGGTTCGGGTTGAAGTCTTAATTCGGTTCGGTTTGGTTTGAGAAAAATTCTCTTCAAACCAAACCAAACCAAACCGTGCTCACCCCTATACGTGTATCGTCGTAATGCCCGTGGATCTTCACTTATTTATAGAGAAAGTACTCCCAGCGCAATGCGACACCAGTAGCATCATACCCCATGTTTTACAGTATGTTTCTGACAATCAACTGAGGGGACTAGCATAGAGCCCTTGAACACAATCAGTGCTCGATCGCATCTTCAAGTATAAATCAAGCTATTTCTACGTTTCAAGTAATAAAATATGGCCAGTAATATAACAAGTTCAATAAGTTCATGATAACAATAATTCAATGAATGAACGCTTCAATTAAGAACATGAGAGATCAAGAATGACTTAAAACAAGGTTATGCTCATGGAAATAATTCGGCAACATAACGGTACATTCCTTATTTTTTCATAATTAAATTAAGTATCTTGAACAATATGACTAGTTCTAGACCATCAATAATCCATCTAGGAACTTTGGAATATCAACACTTAGGTCAAACCGCGGGTTAAAGGATTTAGAACTGTGACGGTCTAATACTGGGCCGTTACATGAACATAACGGTCGAGTGTAGGGCCGTTAGAAAGGTTGAATCCAGAAGAAAATAGATGTGGACTCAAACAGTGTGACGGTCATATATTGGACCGTTATATGTGCCTGACGGTCGAATATAGATCTGTCATATATCCAAAATCCGAAAACATCGATAGTGCTTTCTAACAATTGGGCTTTCACGGTACAACCAACTCGGCGTCGTAGTGGGAATCCCAGACTCGCAGAGAATTACGGAGGCCTTGAAACAAGATTTCCTAATCCATTGGAAGGAATATCCAATAGAGAGGTCCTCATGTTCAAGAATATGTTCCTATAGTGCAAAGTGTGAACTAATGGCCATATACCGGAATATATGCCATGTACTTAGAGAAAGTGACTCTATAGATAGAAAAAGGATGTGTAGCGATGTGAATCCATGATAAAAACTCTGTCATTACATCATTTAAAATCATAGTGTAAATACAAAATTATAGAGTTTAGCTTAATGAAACTAACATATGCTTGAAATAACTACAGATACTTTTAAACATGCAATTTCTATCATAAGTCAATTTATAATCTTAAGGTCATAAAAATAGTTCAAAACTTATATAACTAAGTAAACTTGATTGTTCATCAATTCTGTCTTGAATTGCCTGAACAAAGTACTCTAGCGGTCTAAGATGGGGGCGTCACAGTGCCATGACGGCTTATGTGGGGCCGTCAGAGTGTTATAACGCACTGCTTCTGGGCTGTCAGAGATAACAGAGAAATTTAAATACAACAGAGGGTGTGACGGCTTATCGTAAGATCGTTATATCATGTGACGGTCTTACCTTAATCCGTCAGAGGTTCTGCTGACAGTAAATAGAATAGGAAACTATGAAAATCTGTCATGCTTGGAAATCAAAATTCTTAAACTATTCCAGTCATTAAAAATGAAGTATAGGCCATCTACATGCATAGGTTGAAATGAATTAACAACAAAATATCTTTTATCTTTGATTAAGGCTAAGGATATGCATGTATGTACAACCCTACTAAAATATGAAATTCATGATCTATAATGAAGATAATCAAGTAAAACCAGAGGGCTTTTATCCCTAACAATGTATTTTTGCCGTTCATGAGATAACCTACCTCTTTACTGGGCTTTAAACTTCTAATTTGAGTCTTCAAGGGTTGCCCTGGTTCTTCTCTTCTTGAGATTTTTTAACAACTTCACGTCGCTCTAACTCCTCAGTCTCTTGCCCTAAGGACGTGAAATTTAGAGGTTAGGAAGATGAAACTAAGAGGAACAAAAAGTTCTAAAGCATCTAACTTTAATTACCTCGTTTAGCTTCTCTAATTTTTTGATCTTCAACACCCTGTTGCACAGTTTCCTGGGTTGGCGTGATGAAACCAGTAACTTTGGAAGATCCTAACTCCTTGGATACTAGACCTCCTAACATGAAATTTTGAGAGTTGTTAGCCTAAAGTATTAGGAACATAAGATTCTAAAGAACTTACCCGAGATTCTATCTCCTTACCTTGATTCTTCATGAGCCAAAAGTAAGGGTCGCTCAGTTCAGAACTGGGTCCTATTTATAGAGTTTTGACTAGGGTTTGAGGATTAGATCGATTTTAGAGTCCTTATTTGGCCAGAACCTGATCCCTAAGAGTCCTTAGTAATGTTATAAATTCTCTTAAGTTGGTCTCTTGCAGATAGGATCCCAAAGATCCAATCTTTTTATTCTTTCTTCCATTCACGGAACTGATAGAGTGTGACGGTCCAAGCTGGGCGCGTTACATTACTATGGCGGTCGCACGATAGATCGCTACATCCACTGTGCACAGAATTCAATTTTATTCAAACTCTTTTTGTTAATTATCCACCTAATTATCTATATAAGGGGTATTTATCCTTATAATTCGTGAATATGCTAAATAACCTTCTAGAATATGGGTCAAACTTAATGGGCTTGATCCTTGAACCTATTGGACTTTTTTTATTAAGGCTGGATTAGTTGTTTAACATAATTGGGCCTTATAATGATTTATTTAACCCAATATTCATTAATTAATTCATTTAGACCCTTAATAATTCTAGAAATTTTTTAATTGTATCAGAAATATTTTATAAAAATTCCAGGGCACTACATATCTATTCTTTAACAAGCTAAGAACAGTAGACATAGGAGGATTTCATGGAATTAAAAGAGATAGATGAACATGAATCATGACTTTAGAAATTAGGGTTTAAACATGTCTCCCTAGTTACATTAATTGATTCAGATGACATGCAGACGTGAAAACATGCATCTAGACTTAATAACACTCACTTAACATGTTGAAAGGGCACTAGGGTTCCTGGGAACCTGAGCCTTAACGGGGTCATCATGTGCGCCGCGATCATGAAGAACGTTGTCAGTCTGGGCATCGTGATCTTAAGAGAAATATTAAATAAATAAAAATTTTAAACTTTAAGATGTGATCCATCGGGCAACCACGTTCAAAGACGCGGTTCCTATAAGGGCCGCATCTACGAACAGAAAGTCTGTTATGGCAGAAACTGACAGATCTCAACTAAAACAGTCCACACATGCAATAGGATCAATAGAAATTGGGGGAAATGATATAGAATCAGAGTGGACATGTATATGAACCTTTTAAATTCATCAATTCGGGGTTTGGCCTGAGAGAACACCTACCTTGAGCCGGATTAGGAAGAAAAAGAAGAAGAACAAAGAACACATACAAACACTTAAATATCTCTCGATTCCTCCTCCTAGATCGATCCTCCCATGCCTAGAAGCCTTCTCCCACGAATTAGGGTCGAGTAGGGAGGCTATGTGGTCCAATTTATAGGATTAAGGCTCCTAAGAGTCCTAATTAGGTCAAGGAAGCCTAGATAGGGAAGAACTCCGAAAAATCTAATTTTTATCTATATCTAGGGGCGCCCCCCACCCTATTAGGCTCGAATTAGGATTAGGGTTTAGGTTCGAATTCGACCTCCCTTAGTGTATTAGGGTTTAGTTGAGGTTATTAACCTATTAGGGATAGATTAAAACCAAATTAGCCCATTTAGAAACAAGAGTTTTAAAATGTCTGAATTTTTGGATTTAATTCAGCCCATAAGCCCATTAAGCCTCAATAATAAATTAAAACCATTTATAATTCCCTTAATTTATCTTTCATTATAATTTCTAATCACAATTATTCAAGTTCTCTTCTATTGAGATTTCGCATTCATTTAATTAACCCTATAAGATCGGGTTACTACATCATCTCCCATTTAAAAGAATTTATCCCCCAAATTCACGTGACATCATTTTTCCAAAATAATAGTGGGGTGCCTAACCTATTTTTCCAAATATCAAAGTAGCTAACATAAACATACTAGCGAATAGTCTAAAGGAAGGTAAAACTAGCTTAAGGATATGGGTACCTCTAGTTTCTCCATCCTCAGCAGGTTCAACCACTCTCAAAGCTTGCAATCTCCCTTGACGACGTGCTCCATTACGATCCTTAGTTTGATCTTCCAGAAGAGGACAGCTCGATATCTTGTGATCCTTACTTCTACAATGAAGACATGCTCCCAACTTCCTCCAGTATATCTCGGATCCATGTCCATCAATGTGACAATGCTAACATTTCCCTTCTTCCTTCATCTTCTTCTTATTAGAAGGTCCATCACCGCCATTGAGTCTTTTCTTGCCATTCCTAGAATTTACTTCCAACTTCTTCTTCTTTTCTAATCTAGCCTTTAGTTTCTCTACCATCTCCATGGCATCCTCTAGTAGTTGCGTTTTCTTGACCATCTCGGCATATATTTGAATGTCCAACGGTGCCAAATGAGTTATAAACTGAAGCCTCAGTCCATTCGTAAATCTATTTGCCTTCATCTTCTCGGTCATGATCAAATGAGATGCATACCAAGACAATCTAGCAAATTGAGCCTCATACTCCGCCACTGCCATAATCTTTTGTTTTAAAGAGGTAAATTCTCCAACCTTCCTTTCTCAGATCCTCTCTGAAAAGTATCTATCATTAAAGAACTCTAAGAATTTCGCCCAAGAAATCTGATCACTAGTCAAGGTTGCTTCTACTGACTCCCACCAAGCCCTATCATCCTTCTCTAGTTGAAATGTGGCTAAGAGGACATTATCCTGATCCGAACATCGCATAACCCGAAAGATCCTTTCTATCTCCTTCACCCAATGCTCCGCCTCATCGGGATCGGTAGATCCGCTAAAGCTTGGGGGGATTCAATTTCTGGAAAGTCTTATGCAATTCCCCAACACCTTGATTCATACCACCTTGAGCCATTTGTTGAAAAGCTTGAGTCAAACCTAGAACCGTCCTTTGCATCTCTCGCCATTGAGCTTGCTTGACTGCCATCATGCTAGCTATCTAGTTCCTACAAACAATTTCCCAAGGTTAAATATTTATTCCACTTCAAATTCTTTATCAAGTTTTTAGCAATTAGCCCACGGCTCTACCCAAATCTCACCAAGTATAATAAGGGATGACAAGCCTACACTTATGGTCAAGACCTAGGGTTTAAACAACCTAGGCTCTGATACCACTTTTGTCATGTCCCAAATCGATAGTAGCGAAAATTGGCTCAGAACGTGACAACGAACAGTCATGAATAATCAGAGCAAATCACAAGAAAAATAATGAGGTCATAAAATATCACAAATATAATTTTATTAATGTCAAAAGGCCATTTTTACACTTTATAACTCACTTACAAGAAAAAAATGAAAAGACTCAAGGTTACAGGACTAGACTCAAGAAAAAGAAAAGGCATAGACACCAATCTTGTAGAGCACTCATCACTCTTATCCTTCCCCGTCTGATGAAACATCTTCATTATTACCTGAAAAATGTTAAGAAGAAATTGAGTGAGCAAAACGTGCAGTAGGAATTATATCCCTATCATCAGGTTAGATATAAGTAGTTAACATTTTCAATCATGTGTAGAACATGCTATATAATATCGTGCAAAAACCAAGCTCAAAACAAGGGCATGTATCAAGTCTAACTATCCAGAATTCAAGAGATATTATGAGGATCAATAAGGAATGCATGGCAAGTTAATATCAAGATTACCACGAAGGTCAATTGAACGAATAAGTGAAAGTAACCAACTAGAGTTTATTATCCATCAAGTAAAATAATCATGCCCCTCGAGCTAGCAAGTTAAGTGCAAGTCAAGTCAAGTATGATGCAAGCATATCATGTAATGTCTAGGTCATATCAGGTGCAATGCCACACGCATGTCACTCCCATGGGCAAAAATAGTTTTGGACTTCCGTCCGACCATCATTGAATATTCTTTGGACCCAAAGCCCCACATAATCACTAGATAATTCCATTAATATTGTAATCAAATTGGAATCAAGAGGTTATGTTCATAAGATACAACTTGTACAAGGATTTGATATGAAAGTAGAAATAAAGTCCCATGACTAGCAAGTCGGGCCAATTCATGAATATAACAAGAGGATGCCAAATGCTAAGTAACATAAGGGCAATAATTACACTGATAACTATGCTGGAATGTTGTAAATTCACTAAACTCAGTCTTCAAAATCTTTGTAAAACATAGGCGATTGAACACAGACACTTGATTAACGTGGTCATGAACAATGCCGCGTTCAGTAAAGAACTGTTGACATTGAAAAAGTGTACAAATAAAGAGAACAAAAGATGCTATGAGTCATTAGCCAGAGCTCTAAAGATTGATGAAATATGCGGCTCTGATGATACTCTCTGAAGTCCCAGAACCATGATGGAAGCTGAGATCTATTATATATAACACCATGTCTAGCTGAGGCCTTTCCGGCAAAGCTGCTGTCCGGAGCGATTGTCTCTTGACGATCGGTCTGATTAAATCTGGTTTAAATTTCGGGCAATCATTAGCCTGCTGATAAGATCTTTGAAATATCACGTTATTTGGTGAAATGGGCTTCATATCATGGGCCTAGCAATGTGATGATGAAAGGGTCACTAATACTGCTAAAGGCTAATAGAAGTGACGAAGGCTTCGAAGGTTCAACAAAGTAGAAATTGGGCCAAAGCCCATGTGCACACCAGAGGGGCACCGAGTGGATAGTAGGTCAAGACGCATCGATAGCATCATCGCCAGGGACGTGTCGGGATGAACACGCACCGGAAGCATCATCGCTAGAAGCGCTCCGATTGAAGAGGGCCATTCCTCTATATAAAGCCCATGTCTTCGACAGTGAAAGAGAGACCGGGAAGAGGGGACAGGAAAAAAGAGAGCAATAGAGCACACTGAGACAGGGCAGCCAGTGGAAAAGAAGAGAGACTGAGAGCATGTTGAAAAGGATGTGAAAGAGAAAGAGCAAAAGAAGGGTGAGCGAAGGAGATTTAAGGTGGGTGAACGTCTGTCGAATGCCCCCGGGGGCTACATTTTCCTCTCCCCATCCTTTATTCTAGAATTTTTTCTATCGTTTACTTCTGAGTACTACTTCTTGTTGATGTTAAGCGTCGGTGAAGTCCGACAGATCTTCAAGAGTCGTTGGTCTATGTGTGTAATCATATAGTCTTATTTCTTTCTATGCCGAATATGTGTGTTCTACTGAATGAAATGAAGCAGTAAGTTCTGGAACCCTCTCTCTCTCTCTCCGGCTCCTTGAGCACTATTGTATTCGATAGCTATTATGTACATATTTTGACTCTGCTGTACACCTCTCAGATTGTGTGGATTCGTTTCTATTGCCTCGTCGTTGTTTTCCCAACCTCACAATCACGGTGGGAGCCTGAGACAGTCCATCTCATGGCTTCTCATTCGTGAAATAGTGAGGGATACAATCAAATCACAGTTCACGCGATTCAATAAATAACCCAGCTCCTAGTGGTGCTCCAGTGTGAAGTTCTTCCCCTCCTCGGGATGATATGTTCTAAAACCAGTTTCAGTGTTCTCCGACCTTCTCAAAGCCCTTGAATAAAACTTCAAAACCCCCCAAAATCCACAACCTCAGAGCCGTAAATCCGCAAATCTCCCCTATCGGCACCCTAATCGCTTTCCCAGCGCGGTGCTCTCTCGCCGAGGGTTCTGCGTCGAGTGACAGGCGCGCCGATGACCGGCCGTGCCGAGCTGCCTCTGCGCCGACCACCTCTCCTCCAGTCCTCCCAGGCCGATTCCCCCCTTATACTAAGGCCGTCGCGCCGAATCCCATCGTGCCGACTCCCCAGCACGCCGATGCCCTCAAGAGCCGATCCCTATGACCATCAATTCTCTCATCATCCAACAACCGCTGATGAACCTTGAAGCCCAGTGCTCCGAGCCTTATTATCCCTCATTTAGAATCCATATCATCCCGTGGAGGAGTAATAGTCTTTCACTCAAACCCATGGGAGCTAAATTAATGGGGTTTACCCCTACATTCTACCGAATATGATGCTTATTTTCTAAACCCTACTGGCCTATGGAGTTCTGCCACTGCATGTTCTCCTATGGTCCCTTCGAGGGAATATCAATAAAAGCCATGATAAGTGGACACTATCGTGCCGTATTCCGATCCTTTCGGATCTCGGGCTATGCCCATCTTTCTCTTCGGCTTCCATCTCGGCACTATGTGGATGGATGCCCTATACTCCCCTAGGCACGATCCGATATAAGGGGAGATGCTGCCGAAATGAATTCCGATCTCCATCATGTTATATCACCTCCAAACCCCTTGGGATCTAAAGAGTCCTGCCCCTGCATAGTCTCTATTGACTCCCTCTTTGGGAATAATAACATCAAATGCCTCGGCGGATGAATAATTGTCTCAGTCTAGTCCCACCTTGTGGTGTTTGGACATTGATATGCTCCGATCTTTTATGGACTCCATCCCGCCTCTGTGTGGATGGTTTCCTATTCCTACTCAGCATGATCCAAGATAAGGGGACATACTGCCGGATTCATTCCGTGTTTTACGTGAATAAAAATCAATAATTGAGCATGTAATGCCACAAGCGTTCTAATAATATAAATTCTGTTATTCTGCTTATGCTTGCCTAGTTTCATGAAGAATGATGTGTCTATCTCTGCAGCATTCACGAGATGATCAAGCAAATCTAAAGTCATCCCCTCCTGTGCTCCCAGTATATCAAATAGTGTGTGATTGAAGGTCGGGCTATGCCCGATTGGAAGCCGTCACTATGCGTGAGGATGGTTCTCAGACCTAAGTTCCCCGCCTCGTATTGGGAATCGGGCTAATAAATCATAATAAACTGCTAATCGCGTGATCACGTGCTTGCATCTTATATCCTGCAAGTGAATGAGCACGACAATCTTATCTAGTTTTACCCCCGGGGTCCCTTCTACTTTGGCGATTAATCAAGGGTTTTCCTTCCCTTGGAATGATGTAATTAACGTCATAGCATTTATGGTATGACGGTCTTCCGGTCCCGACTTGAATCCCATAATAGACTGACTAAGTCAGATCGAGCGCACAATGAAATTGTCACCTCGGTGACTGGCATGCCTAATAAACTAACTAATAAATAAATAAAATAAATAAAACAAAAAAATGAAATAAATCACCTAAATAACTAAATAAATAAATAAAAGAAATTGAGTCCACAAAGCTGGCATGCCCGGTGGGACCAAGTTTCCCTTCATCTTTTCGCCAAAGTAGGAGGCCTGGCGGCCTCCCCAAGAGTTCTGACTGCGTGCTGATCTCATTTGCAGACATTCAAATGGAGACTAGATTGATTTCTCTCAAGTTCGGCCAACAAGTCATCGACAACCACGTTCATGATGGGTACCTCGCGGTGCCGACGATGTTCGGGTCCCTGCCACCGGTGGTGGGCTTCCCGAACTGCTTGGGGCTTGCATTCATCGACCTACTCCAGGTCGATGGTAATGCTGAGAAGAATCCTGCGGTAGAAGCCGCGAAGATTCCAGAGAAGAAGAAGTCACAAAAGACGGTCATCTCATACACCATTGTTCCATGCTATGTCCACCATGCGGATAGAAAGACCAATGTTCCTGCCGCTGCTGGCGGGAGAAGGAAGATTTGTCGAAGAAATCGGACTATTACACCCCGAGGACGCCTATCAACTTCGGGGAAGTCTATGCTGGTTGGAGCAATGCGGGTATACCTCAATGGTCGCCCAGCTGAAGCAATACCTGACCGCGTCATTCCGGCGGTCCCTACCAACAACAAGTTTCAAGTGCTGGCCACCAAGAGGGCCAACATGGAGAGAGAAGAAAAGAAGCCGTTGGCACCTAAGTCGGCAAAATTCAAGCAAATCTGGGTGCCCAAGAAAGTTTGGGGCTCAGCACCAGCCCCTGAGAAGGAAAAAGTTGTTGTTATGCGCCCCAGGAGAGGGGGCAGGAGAGTCCAGATAAGGAAAGAAGAAGAAGTAGAGGAAGTCATCCCAATGGCTGCTCCCCATATGCCGAGGGTCTGCGCCAGACAGGCAGATGTGTTCCGGTATCCCCAGAGGATGTACCAAGTTGCCCAGATGACAAGGCTAGCTTATCAGCCGAAGACACAGGAGCGACTGATGCCTCAAGCTGACCCCCAGAGGCATAGTCGAGAAGAAGTGAGCAAGGTAGTCCAAGACTATTTCCATTGCCTAGGGAACTTCACCCTGGGGTAGCAAAGATTGCTTCGCGCCATGGGCACCGAAGAGGAAGAAAGTGATATTAAAGAAAAGACAATGTCAGGAGTCTCATGCTCGGGCTCCAATGAATTCGATGATGGCCGAAGGGCCGGACATTCAAAGGATGCCTCGCAGATGGGAGAAGAAAAAGGAAGAGTATATGTGTTTGATCGGTTGACCTTCCCTGGCCATGCCCGGAGAAGGGTTTGGAGGCAAATAGGAAAACTACAGATCTTTGCCTATAACATGGCTGGAATTACTGGGGGGTATGGTGCTCTGCCCGACCAGTCTGAAGAGATCATCAAGTTGGCTCAAAGGCCCGAACCCAAAACAAGGCGGGGTCAGGCAGCAAGAGAGAAGCTTGCAGCACCTGATGATTTGCCAAAGATCACCACTTTAACTGTAAATGTGGTGACTTCAGAAGAAGAGGATGTGCCGTTAATGATCCCAGCTGAAGGGACATCTAGCCAAATGATAGAAGAGATGCCTATGGCTACGGCTCTAGACCCAACCATCTTAATGATGTTCAGAAGATACCAGCAAGAGATTGAGTCTCTTAAAAGGCAATTAAATGATAAGAATGAAAAAACTCTTGTCTCCAAGCATGCTGAACTAGCGAAAGAGATCTCCAGTTCTGCGGAGGTTGTAATACCTGCCGTCTCCCACCAAGAAATTCACGGGAAAGCTCCATGTCAGCCTTTCCCGCCACAGCCAACAGTGCAGCCTTCAGTGCTTCAAGTGCAACCCAATCCGCCAGGAGTGCAGCCAAGTCTACATGCTACTATAATGACAACTCCCTTTACACAACAACAGGCGCACTTCTACCCCGAGCCTGTTGATCCTATTGTGGTGAATAAGCTGATAGTCGAAAGGATGATAGAAATGAAGTTGTCCGAGAGGGATGATGGTGATTGTGGAGCTTTTGATGTCTACCGAGTGCCGTACCCTCCACAATATGCTGCAAGGAGACTACCCCTAGGGATTAACAAGCCGCCAAAGTTCGAGAAACTCAATGGGCAAGGCTCCCCAAAAAAGCATATTGCTTATTATACAACAGTCATGGGAGACTTGGCTGCTGATGAAGCTTATCTGCTGAAGTTCTTCGGCTCGTCCCTCATGGGCTTGGCCTTTGAGTGGTATTCCAGCCTACCAGCCGGGTCTGTAGCTGGTTGGCCCGATATGCAGCGAAAGTTTCGAGAAAGGTTCCATGTCACAGAAAGGGAAATTATAGTGGCAGAATTATACTCTACCCGATAGAGGCAGGATGAAATAGCCCTGGATTACATTAAAAGATGGAGGAACCTGGCCATGAGGTGCAGGCAGCCTCCGTATCAAGAAGACATTGTTCAAATATGCAAGTAAAATCTCATGAGGGAAGTGCTTAAAAAGATGATTGGAATAGATATCAGGACATTCGACTATTTGAACAGTGTGGTGGCAGAGGTCGAAACCTTCCTATCCAAACGTCCTGCAATCAACATTCATGCTGTTCAGAAAGGGAAAGCTGTTGAAAGGCGATCAGTGCCAACTGAAGCGAACACTATTGATTTCAATACCTTTGACCGGCAAACAGAAAAGGCCAAAGCAGCAGGTTGTCACGCCCCGACGCGGAATATCGGGACGTACAGTCGGGAACGAGCTGGCAAGAGAGAGATCTATCTAAAATAATACACAATGCTACAAGATGGAAATACTAAATGATCATTAACCAACCACAGCTGATACAATAACCTCAAATTCAACTTAATACAACTGGAATTACAACCACTAAAACTCAATAACATAACTGAAACTAAATGCTCTCCAAAACACAACTAAAAGTAAGATAACACACTGCTAACACACTAGAACTGACACACTCATGACATCACTCCTGCCCTTCCCCGTCGGTAAGCGCGTCACCTGAAAAGCCTGGAAAGGGGGGAAAACACAACTATGAGCTGACGCTCAGTAGGAAATAACAGGCAATTTACGTGATTAACAAGTTAATTACATTTTCATATGTAATACTAAGAAAGAAATAAATGACGATAACGATGTAATGAAACAACGTAATAACAAGATCTTGCAAGGTCAAGAAATATGTGATGTCAAGAATTAACAAGATAACAAGTACAAGAATTTACAACAGGAGATATAACAAGAGAAAGTAGTAAAGAATTGGCCACAAGAAAGTAATATCAATTCATTCGCGATCAAGTAACAAGTAACAAGAGATGTTTGTCATAGACGCAACAAGCAAGCAAGTATTTCGGTGTAATGCCCCACCATGTCATTAGCATCCCATGGGCTCAGTAATTTTTCAGGCACTCTCCCCAGGACCAGACCGGGCCCTTATGATGCGATGGCATTTATTTTTATGGGCCCAAAGTCCCACACGTCCAGACATTCAGTCAATTTTAATGGCCAATTAATCAGAGGAATTTCTGTCAAGAGTATGAGTTTTTAAGGACTAGCATGTCCTTGGATTCCAGACAAAAACTTGGTTGATACGGTCACCTCGGTGCCGCTTTATAAGAACTGGACCAAAACTCGGTCCACGGGGTCAAGAAAGAACGGCTGACAGTATACCGTTCAAGTGTGTAAGTAATCCATTCTACTGGAATAATAGGGACTAAAACAGCAACTTAACAATCAATTTAATCCTAATTACCAAGTTAATATATCAAGGATTATCCATTATCATTTGCATTAAACCAATTTGCCAAAGGATGATTCAAGATGATAAGGTAAAGGAACAAGCTCGTACAGGAATGAAATAGCATGCATTAACAGAGATTTAGTTTCACCATTAACCACTAATTATGCGGGTTTCTATTTAACCATTGTATGAAGATGATAAATGGCATGTTTTTACACTACGTTTGCATGTAGGGACCAATGTTAATTGAAATCAAAGGGGTACATGAATAGGTTACTGGTTCTTCAAGAATATACTTTTCAATTGGTCTAAGTTAAATGGGTCGATCCCCTAATGATCCGGATCGATCCTTGGGTCGAAGAACGACAAAAATTGGGTTTCTGGTACATGGGTCGACCCCTGGGGTCGACCCCTGTAAAAATGGGGTCTGCCAGTGGGATGGGTCGACCCCTGGGGTCGACCCCCACACTCTGGCTGTATGGGTCGACCCCAGGGGTCGACCCTTGCTGGGTGCTGGATGGGTCGACCCCTGGGGTCGACCCTCGGGCCTGCCAGGGCTTCCAGAAAATGGGTCGACCCCAGGGGTCGACCCCTGCAAGAACAAAAACGGTTTTGACCTCCGGAAAACGTATGAACTCACCCAATTGAGGTCCAATTGAGTTGGGATCTTAACCACATGATCTAGGATTATTAATATACATACTAGGGTCATAAAACAAGTGATTTGAAACACTAATTTCAACAGAAATCAATTAAATCTTAACCTATTCTATGATGAACACATAAAAACCTAATTCTTGACATGCTTCTACTAAATCATGAAATTCTCTCAATATACATAACGAAAATTGGGGCTTCTTATGTCAAAAGAAAGCTAACTGGATGCTGAATCCAACCATATATGATAAGCTATATATGGGTCAAGTTATCTAACTCAAAATCAGCCCGCAATTAAGCTCTAACTCAAAGGGTCACAATATAAATCAAGTTCTAGACATGCTCTCACTAAAAATCAAAATTCTCCAAGCATGCTCAAAGAAAATTAGGGATTTCTACGTTAAATGAAAGCTAACAATATGATGATTACATCATATAAGTTAATTAGAGTTTGGCCTGTTAAACCTATCTCAATCGAAGAGAGAACTTAAAACCCTAAAATGAAGAACGAACTGGATCACCCTTCACAAAACCCACGATAGCTCTCTAGATACCTGATATAAATTGGGGCTTTTAGTCCCACTGGATAGATCTCATCGAGAAGAACAAAATCATATATTCATGATCGAATTTTGGTTGAGAATTCCTACCTCAATTGAAGAAACAAAGAAGGAAGAAGGAAGCCGACGGCCTGCCGACACACCTCCACAAATCGAGCAAGATCTTCCTAGATCTGAAACTTCAGCGAACCCCATAGCCACCAAAAGAAACTAGACTCGAAGAGCTTTCTATCTATAGCTCACACATCTTCTGGAGAGTTCTGAGCTGGGAGAATTCGACGGAACAAGAGACGTGTTAAAAACGGCGCCGAAATGGTTGACTCAACCACACTCGGCCACCTGCGCCTCCTAGGGTTAGGTTTGTGTCGAATTGATTGAGGGCTATTAATCATTAGCTCATGGCCGTTCATTTGCCTCTGATTTGAGCTAATTTGGTTGAGTATTAAGCCCGAATTTTGCGTTTTAAACTAAGGTTAAGTAAGGGTTAAAAAGTGTGCACTTTTGGGCTTAATCTCCAATTAGATCTAACCACGGATTTATAATGGCTTAATGCCAGAAGACAAAGTTGTTGTCTACATCGACCTTAACCTGTTTAATATTTTTATGGATTTTTATAAGGTAGTCAAATTTTCACTTATACTATTTCTAACGAATTAAATATTAACAAATCCGAAATTCAATTATTAATTCAATAAGAATTCAATTCTTAATTAATAAAAGCTTAATAAATGTATTGGGCTCAATTAAATAATTCGGGGTTTTACACCCTCCCCTACTTAAAGGAATTTTGTCCTCCAAATTCACTGCACTAAAACTGAGAGTAGGGAATGAGATTGCTCACCTAGAATAGGTCGGGATACCGCTTCCGCATAGTCTCTTCCGACTCTCATGTAGCTTCTTCGGTCCCACACCGACTCCACTGAATCTTGACCATCGGTATCGAACGATTCCGGAGTTGCTGTTGCTTCCGGTCCAGAATCTTGACAGGTCTTTCCTCATAGGTCAAATCTTCGTTCAGTTCAAAATCCACTTGCTGAATGATATGAGTGGGGTCGTACACATATTTCCGTAACATAGACACATGGAAAACATTGTGTACGCCAGACAAATGTGGTGGTAAGGCCAGTCTGTATGCCACCTCTCCCACTCTATCTAAAATCTCGAATGGACCAATGTATCTCGGACTCAGCTTGCCATGAATGCCAAATCTTCGGATCCCTCTCGAAGGAGAGACCTTCAAGAACACATGCTCGCCAACCTGAAATTCCAATGCTCTTCTTCTGTTGTCGGCATAACTCTTCTGTCTGGATTGGGCTACTTGTAACCGGTCTCGGATAATACGGATGTTCTGTGAAGATTCTGAGACAAGATCCGGTCCAAGCCACTGTTTCTCACCTACCTCGTCCCAACACAACGGGGAACGACAACTCCTACCATACAATGCTTCGAAAGGAGCCATCTGTATACTGGATTGGTAACTGTTGTTGTAGGCGAATTCAATTAATGCCAAATACTCACTCCAATTACCACCGAAATCAATCATGCAAGCTCGCAGCATATCTTCCACTATCTGGTTGGTTCTTTCAGTCTGTCCATCTGTCTGCGGATGAAAAGCAGTACTGAAATTCAGACGAGTACCAAGAGACTCTTGCAGTCCCTTCCAAAAATGTGAAGTAAATCTGGGGTCTCGATCAGACACAATGCTGACTGGAATACCATGGAGTCTCACCACTTCCTTCAAATACAAAGCAGCCAATACATCAATCGTCCACTTGGACTTAATTGGTAAGAAATGAGCTGACTTTGTCAATCGGTCGACAATCACCCATATCGCATCAAATCCACCACGAGTCTTAGGTAGACCCATAATGAAATCCATGCCAATGCTCTCCCACTTCCATTGGGGTATGTCGAGTGGTTTTAGTTTCCCTGCCGGTCTGAAATGTTCGGCCTTAACTTGTTGACATACCAAGCATCTACTCACAAAATCTGCAACTCCTCTTTTCATATTCGGCCACCAAAAGGATCTTTTCAAATCTCGGTACATCTTAGTGCCGCCAGGATGAATAGTATATCTGGATCTATGAGCTTCCTCCAGAATCTTGTTCTTTATTGCGGCTTCGTCAGGTACACAAGTTCTGCCCTTGAATAATAATCTTCCATCATCGGCCAACATGAAGTCAGGTCTGCTGCTCAAGCTTCCCTTGATCTCTACCAACTCGGGATCATTATCTTGCAAGGACTTGATTTCCATCAACAATTCGGGCTTAAGTTGGATCTGAGCAATCATAACCCGATCATTGTCAATATTAAGATCCAGGCTGGACAATTGTTCCGGTAATCTCCATTCTTGTAACATGAGACTTGACAGTCTAGCTACAGCTTCCGGCTTAATGCATCTGCCACAACATTACCCTTGCCAGGATGATACTCAATCGAGAAGTCGAAGTCTTTCAAATACTCCAACCATCTGCGCTGCCGCATATTGAGTTCCTTCTGAGAAAATAAATATTTCAGACTCTTATGATCCGAAAACACCGTGAAGGTTTCTCCATACAAGTAGTGCCTCCAAATCTTCAAAGCAAACATGACTGCTGCCAGTTCTAAATCATGAACAGGATAATTCTCTTCGTGCTTCCTTAACTGCCTAGAAGAATAGGCAATCACCTTCCCATGCTGCATGAGCACACAGCCTAAGCCAATACTTGATGCATCAGTATATACGACAAATCCTCCTTCACCAGAAGGTAAAGTCAATATAGGTGCAGTAGTCAAACACTCCTTCAAAGTCTGAAAGCTTCGCTGACAATCTTCGGACCAATCAAACTTGTTCTCCTTGCGGGTTAATCTTGTCATAGGTACCGCAATCTTAGAGAAATCCTGGATAAATCTTCGATAATAGCCTGCCAGGCCTAGAAAACTTCTAACTTCTGTCACATTGGTAGGTTGTTCCCAATTCTTCACTGCCTCAACCTTTGAAGGATCAACAGAAATACCGTCGTTCGTAATGATATGTCCGAGAAAGGACACCTCTTGCAGCCAGAATTCACACTTACTGAACTTGGCATAAAGTTGATGATCTCTCAATAACTGCAATGCCATCCTCAGATGTTCAGCATGCTCCACTTCACTCTTGGAATAGATCAAGATGTCATCAAAAAAGACCACGACCCATTGATCAAGATAGGGCCGAAATGCATTGTTCATCAACTGCATGAAAGCTGCTGGAGCATTCGTTAGACCAAAAGGCATAACGACAAATTCAAAATGACCATACCTGCTGCAGAAAGCTGATTTATAGATATCCGCAACTGGTGATATCCAGATCGAAGATCGATCTTAGAGAAATATTGAGCTCCCGCTATCTGGTCAAATAACTCGTCAATCCTCGGCAATGGATATTTGTTCTTGACAGTCTGCTGGTTTATTTGCTGATAATCAATGCATAACCTCATCGAACCATCTTTCTTCCTGACGAATAATACAGGGGCTCCCCACGGAGAAGTACTAGGACGAATGAAGCCCTTCTCGAGTAATTCCATCAACTGTTGCTTTAACTCTCTCAGTTCCGCAGGAGACATACGATAAGGAGCCTTAGAAATAGAAGATGTGCCAGGAATAAGATCAATAGAAAAGATAACTTCCCGCACAGGCGGAAGTCCTGGTAGTTCCTCTGGAAAGACATCAGGAAAATCTCGGACAACAGGAATGCCCTTGATCTCAATCTGCTGCTCAGGGGTTGCATAGACAAAGGCTAGAAAAGCCTCACATCCACGTCTCATCAGCTTATCAGCTCGAAGAGCCGAAATAAGTGACACAGAGTTGTGATGCTTAACACCCACAAAAGAAAGTCTCGGGTGCCTAGTAAAAGACACTGAGCTAGAACTGCAGTGAACACTAGCCTCATATCGAGCCAACCAATCTGCTCCTAGGATTACATCATAATCCTTCATGTCCATGCAGACTAACTCTGCTGGTAAGTTCTGTTCACCAATCATAACCGTACTAGAGGGATAGAAATACTGGATTGCTGATCTAGTACCAATAGGGGTTGATATTTCCAATGGAGAATTCATCAAAACAGGTTCCACAGCTAAAGACTTAGCAAATCTCTGAGAAATAAAGGAATGTGTTGCACCAGTATCGAAAAGAACAAATGTTAGCTTGTCGAATATAATAAGTGTACCTTCGACGAGTCCACCATCCTCGGTTATTCCCACTTCCTCAGCATGCAGAGCTTGGAGCTTGCCTTGTGGTTTCTTGAAGACTTGTGGTTTTGCCGGGGTAGCTTGCTCAGACATACGAGGGCAATCAGAGATACGGTGCTCCTTGCTTCCACATCGTAGGCATGCGCCCAGCTTGCGCCAGCAATCCTCCACCCTGTGGCCAGGATTATTACAAAACTTGCAAACGCCCATGTATGGAATAATAGGGCCAGGCTTCTTATCTTCATGCTTCGGCATCTTTCCCTTCCATGATCCTGCTCCGGTCCACGAACTCGACCCACTCGCCGGCCTCTTCTTGATATACCCGGGTTTGACACTCCTGGAACCCGTAGGTCGTTCCTTCTTCATGCCTGTGCCACGGATCCTCTCCGTCATCTCAAGAGTATCCTCCAGAACTTGTGCTTTTCTTACCATCTCGGAATAAGTGGAAATCTCCAACGGTGCCAGTTGATTAATATAATATAGCTTCAGACCATTGAGAAAACGCTTCGCCTTCATTTTCTCGGTGGAAATAAGATGTGTAGCATAACGAGAAAGCCGTGCAAATTGAGCCTCATACTCTGCCACGGACAACCCTTGCTGTTTCAGGGCCGCGAACTCCGTCACTTTCTTCTCTTGCACTCTATCATAAAAATACTTGTTGTTAAAGAATTCCTCGAACTCTTCCCACGTAACCTGCCGGTCACCGAGAGTCGCCTTGATAGAATCCCACCAAGTACGTGCATCACGTTCCAGTTGAAATGTGGACAAAAGGACACGCTCCTGGTTGGTGCATTGCATAACTTCAAAGATTCTCCCCATCTCATCTAGCCAGTGCTCGGCTTGGTCGGGGTCGGTCGAACCAGCGAATCTAGGCGGATTCATCCCGCGGAAATTTCGGTATAAATCACCGGTGCCATGCTGTGCTGCTCCTGCCTGAGCTACCTGTTGAAGGGCCTGAGTAAGGCCTTGAACAGTGCGCTGCAGGTTCCTCCATTCAGCGCGATCAGCTGCCATCTACACGAGAAATAGATTACTTAGGTTTAATCAAGATAAATAATTACACGATTAAGAAACGAACTTAACCCAAGTTTCTACCCATTCTCACCAGGTCAGGTCCTAGACTTTTACAAGGTTAGGGATCTAATGCACCTAGACACAACCAAAAACTTGGTACCTGGCGGAGATAATCGATCCGAAGACCACTCGCGCAAGTATGCGACCTTCCCGATAGGCGTAGCCTAACGTTCGGACAGCACCTTTTGATATACCGGTTATTGGTATGCAATGCGAGAAAACCTAAACCTAGGAAACCTAGGAATGTGGAACCTAGGGCTCTGATACCAACTAAATTGTCACGCCCCGACGCGGAATATCGGGACGTACAGTCGGGAACGAGCTGGCAAGAGAGAGATCTATCTAAAATAATACATAATGCTACAAGATGGAAATACTAAATGATCATTAACCAACCACAACTGATACAATAACCTCAAATTCAACTTAATGCAACTGGAATTACAACCACTAAAACTCAATAACATAACTGAAACTAAATGCTCTCCAAAACACAACTAAAAGTAAGATAACACATTGCTAACACACTAGAACTGACACACTCATGACATCACTCTTGCCCTTCCCCATCGGTAAGCGCGTCACCTGAAAAGCCTGGAAAGGGGGGAAAACACAACTATGAGCTGACGCTCAGTAGGAAATAACAGGCAATTTACGTGATTAAAAAGTTAATTACATTTTCATATGCAATATTAAGAAAGAAATAAATGACGATAACGATGTAATGAAACAACGTAATAACAAGATCTTGCAAGGTCAAGAAATATGTGATGTCAAGAATTAACAAGATAACAAGTACAAGAATTTACAACAGGAGATATAACAAGAGAAAGTAGTAAAGAATTGGCCACAAGTAAGTAATATCAATTCATTCGCGATCAAGTAACAAGTAACAAGAGATGTTTGTCATAGACGCAACAAGCAAGCAAGTATTTCGGTGTAATGCCCCACCATGCCATTAGCATCCCATGGGCTCAGTAATTTTTCGGGCGCTCTCCCCAGGACCAGATCGGGCCCTTATGATGCGATGGCATTTATTTTTATGGGCCCAAAGTCCCACACGTCCAGACATTCAGTCAATTTTAATGGCCAATTAATCAGAGAAATTTCTGTCAGGAGTATGAGTTTTTAAGAACTAACATGTCCTTGTATTGCAGACAAAAACTTGGTTGATACGGTCACCTCGGTGCCGCTTTACAAGAACTGGACCAAAACTCGGTTCACGGGGTCAAGAAAGAACGGCTGACAGTATACCGTTCAAGTGTGTAAGTAATCCATTCTACTGGAGTAATAGGGACTAAAACAGCAACTTAACAACCAATTTAATCCTAATTACCAAGTTAATATATCAAGGATTATCCATTATCATTTGCATTAAACCAATTTGCCAAATGATGATTCAAGATGATAAGGTAAATGAACAAGCTCGTACAGGAATGAAATAGCATGCATTAACAGAGATTTAGTTTCACCATTAACCAATAATTATGCGGGTTTCTATTTAACCATTGTATGAAGATGATAAATGGCATGTTTTTACACTACGTTTGCATGTAGGGACCAATGTTAATTGAAATCAAAGGGGTACATGAATAGGTTACTGGTTCTTCAAGAATATACTTTTCAATTGGTCTAAGTTAAATGGGTCGATCCCCTAATGATCCGGATCGATCCTTGGGTCGAAGAACGACAAAAACTGGGTTTCTGGTACATGGGTCGACCCCTGGGGTCGACCCCTGTAAAAATGGGGTCTGCCAGTGGGATGGGTCGACCCCTGGGGTCGACCCCCACAATTTCTGCAGAATGGGTCGACCCCTGGGGTCGACCCCCACACTCTGGCTGTATGGGTCGACCCCAGGGGTCGACCCTTGCTGGGTGCTGGATGGGTCGACCCCTGGGGTCGACCCTCGGGCCTGCCAGGGCTTCCAGAAAACGGGTCGACCCTAGGGGTCGACCCCTGCAAGAACAAAAATGGTTTTGACCTCCGAAAAACGTATGAACTCACCCAATTGAGGTCTAATTGAGTTGGGATCTTAACCACATAATCTAGGGTTATTAATATACATACTAGGGTCATAAAACAAGCAATTTGAAACACTAATTTCAACAGAAATCAATTAAATCTTAACCTATTCTATGATGAACACATAAAAACCTAATTCTTGACATGCTTCTACTAAATCATGAAATTCTCTCAATATACATAACGAAAATTGAGGCTTCTTATGTCAAAAGAAAGCTAACTTGATGCTGAATCCAACCATATATGATAAACTATATATGGGTCAAGTTATCTAACTCAAAATCAGCCCGCAATTAAGCTCTAACTCAAAGGGTCACAGTATAAATCAAGTTCTAGAGATGCTCTCACTAAAAATCGAAATTCTCCAAGCATGCTCAAAGAAATTGGGGCTTTCTACGTTAAATGAAAGCTAACAACATACTGATTACATCATATAAGTTAATTAGAGTTTGGCCTATTAAACCTACCTCAATCGAAGAGAGAACTTAAAACCCTAAAATGAAGAACGAACTGGATCACCCTTCACAAAACCCACGATAGCTCTCTAGATACCTGATATAAATTGGGGCTTTCAGTCCCACTGGATAGATCTCGTCTAGAGGAACAAAATCATATATTCATGATTGAATTTTGGTTGAGAATTCCTACCTCAATTGAAGAAACAAAGAAGGAAGAAGGAAGCCGACGGCCTGCCGACACACCTCCACAAATCGAGCAAGATCTTCCTAGATATGAAACTTCAGTGAACCTCACAGCCACCAAAAGAAACTAGACTCGAAGAACTTTCTATCTATAGCTCACACATCTTCTGGAGAGTTCTGAGCTTGGAGAATTCGACGGAACAAGAGACGTGTTAAAAACGGCACCGAAATGGTTGACTCAACCACACTCGGTCGGCTGCGCCTCCTAGGGTTAGGTTTGTGTCGAATTGATTGAGGGCTATTAATCCTTAGCTCATGGCCGTTCATTTTCCTCTGATTTGAGCTAATTTGGTTGAGTATTAAGCCCGAATTTTACGTTTTAAACTAAGGTTAGGTAAGGGTTAAAAAGTGTGCACTTTTGGGCTTAATCTCCAATTAGATCTAACCACGGATTTATAATGGCTTAATGCCAGAAGATAAAGTTGTTGTCTACATCGACCTTAACATGTTTACTATTTTTATGGATTTTTATAAGGTAGTCGGATTTTCACTTATACTATTTCTAACGAATTAAATATTAATAAATCTGAAATTCAATTATTAATTCAATAAGAATTCAATTCTTAATTAATAAAAGCTTAATAAATGTATTGGGCTCAATTAAATAATTCGGGGTCTTACAAGCTGGCCCTCCGTCAGTGGGGGCAATGGAAAAGAAAGAAGGTGTCTCTTTGATGAACAAAATGAAGAAATTATACACGTTTCCCAAAGAAAAAACACGGGCATTATTTGATTGGGCATATAAATACAACAAGATAACATTGCCTGAGCCGAAGAGACCCGATGTTGCTGCAAAGAAGGACGATCCTCGATTCTGTCCATATCACCGGGCACTAGGACATGTCATTGAGAACTGCTATGTCTTCAAGGACGTCATGGAAAGCATGATAAAGAAGGGCGAGTTACAAATGGGAGAACACCAGGTGGGTCCCCCGTGCCCTCATGAGCCCCAATAATGAGGCAAGCTGTCAATATCATTTCCCTATACCAGTAACTGCCCGGAGAGGCTATTGAAACTTGCATACAACATACATATGAAACGTGCTTTCTTACCCCCATTAGGATCAAGTGGGATGGCAGATAGTACCTGCTAAGACTAAAAGAAGGCCATCAGTCTCTGAAGTGTCAAGGGCCTCTATCCGGGGTGTCACTCCGAAGCAAGCCCTGCCAGCAATAAACCCTATGTGGTACACTACGGAGTCACCCCCAGTTATCCGAATATTCACTCACAATCGGAGGAAGCAGACTCCTCAGTCTTCTCTGATATACCATTATTGATTTTGAGTGTTTTCTTAACCACTTACTTGTAAGTGTTTAAGAAAATTTCAAAATCAATAAATATATTTGGTATATCGGAGAAGTGTGGGGAGATGCTGTCGAAATTTTTAGCAAATCGTGCAGCACATATAGTAAGTGATTGTGCGATCAAACCTTCATGGATGGGTTAAAAAGTGATAATCTAATCAATATTCCTCTTCCAACTGCAAATGGTCTATGATGAACGATGTGAGGAAAGGGTCGGGTGTAATATTATGAGTAATGATTTGAAAGTTAGGATGTGTATTGTCATTTATTGGGTGCAGGCAAAATGTCGACAGATCATTCATGGATGTATCGTAGAATAGTTGACCAGGTGGTGTCAGATGACTTTAAGCTTGGTGTTGAGAGTTTCATTCAATTTACATTGGGGAATCCAAATGCAGCAATAGATCGTGACGGTCACATTCGATGCCCTTGTTCAAGTTGTAGAAACTTGAGGTGGTGTTTAACATGGGATGTGCAACATCATTTATACACGAAAGGGTTCGTGGATGGTTATACGAATTGGACGTGTCATGGTGAGCAATTCTTGAGGTATGAGCCTGACAATATTGCAGGCACAAGTGGGTACGTGGATATGGTTGTAGATGCTGCTGGTCCTAGTTTTAATATTCACGATGAAGCGCCGAATAAGACAGCCGGAAGATTTTATGAACTACTTAGGGATGCTGATGAGCCGCTGTGGGATGGTTGTGAAAAGCACACTCGATTGTCTGCAGTGTCACAGTTGTTGAACTTGAAATCTGAATTTCACATCAGTGAGACTTGTTTTGACCGTCTCCTCCTCTTGATCAAGAGTATGTTGCCTCGAGACGAGAAGTTGCCAAAAACTTTTTACCGTGCAAAAAAGATGGTCAATGACTTAGGACTTGGATATGTGAAAATAGATGCATGTCCGAATCATTGTATGTTATATTACAAAGATGATGCAGATAAGATATCATGTTCCATTTGTGGCCATGACAGATTCAAACCTAAGGGGGGGGGTCAATTCAAAGGCAAAAGATGTACCTTACAAGGCATTGCGATACTTCCCTCTTGTGCCTAGGCTGCAGCGACTGTATATGTCCTCAAAGACGGCTCGACATATGACATGGCACACTGAAAGAGTACGTCATGCCGATGATATAATCAGTCATCCTGCCGATGGTGAAGCTTGGACTCACTTTAGTCGTACTCATCTTGCCTTTTCAAGGGAGTCACGTAATGTTCGATTGGGTTTATGCACAGATGGCTTTAATCCATTCGGTGGTTCAGTGGCAGCTTATTCTTGTTGGCCAGTGTTCATGACACCGTACAACCTTCCGCCGCACATGTGCATGAAGCGAGAAAATCTATTTTTGTCCCTAGTAATTCCTGGTCCAAAAAGTCTCGGAAAAAAATTGGACATATATCTCAGGCCGTTGATTGATGAGCTCAAATTTTTATGGACTGATGGAGTTGTTACTTATGATGCATATAGGAAGCAAAATTTTATTATGAAGGCTGCACTGATGTGGACAATAAGTGACTTCCCTGCGTATGGAATGCTATCTGGTTGGAGCACACATAGGAGGCTAGCGTGTCCTTACTGTATGGAAGATACCAAATCATTTGTATTGAAACATGGGGGGAAAACCTGCTGGTTTGATTGCCATCGGTGGTTTCTACCAAGTGACCATCCTTTTCGAAGGCAAAAAGACTCGTTTAAAAAAAATACTGTTGAAATGGATGAAGCTGACTTGCAACGGGTGTCGGGTCTACATATGGCGTCACGGGTGCACAATTTATCAGATGTAGTTCAATTATCTGGTAGCACACGGCAACTCCCTAATTTTGGAAAGGATCACAACTGGGTCAAGAAAAGCATTTTTTGGGAATTACCTTATTGGTCAACTCTTCTTGTACGACACAATCTGGATGTCATGCATACCGAGAAGAATTTTTTTGATAATGTGTTCAATACGATCATGAATGTTAAAGGGAAAATAAAGGACAACGCCAAAGCACGTATGGATTTAAAGATGCTTTGTAGACGTCCAGAACTGGAACTACAAAACGTAAATGGCAAAACTGTGCAGCCTAAAGCAACTTATGTGCTTCATGATACACAGATCAAGGAAGTATGCCAGTGGTTGAAACAGCTGAGATTCCCAGATGGATATGCATCCAACATAGCCCGTTGTGTGAATGTTAATGAGGGGAAAATATATGGTATGAAAAGTCACGACTGTCATGTGTTCATGGAGAGGCTACTGACCATTGCATTTCGTGATTTGTTGTCAAAGCAGATATGGGGAGCACTAGCTGAGATGAGTCAATTTTTCAAGATTTTATGTGCATCTGAACTCAGACTTCGGGATGTACAAACTATCGAACAAGAAGTTGTCACAACCATTTGCAAGCTAGAGAAGATATTTCCTCCGGCATTCTTTGATTCGATGGAGCACTTGGTCGTTCATTTGCCATATGAGGCTATCGTCGGAGGGCCAGTACAATTTTGATGGATGTATCCATTTGAGAGGTATGTGACAATTTTTGTTAACTTATAAGTCGTCCATAGCCGCTACATATCGTTGCCATCTGACTTGTTGTTGTAGGTGCATGCATGAATTGAAAATGAAAGTTCGCAACAAGGCACAGGTGGAGGGTTCGATTGCTGAGGCATACATTCTTGAAGAAATTTTGAACTTCTGTTCTATGTACTTTGAGACAGAGATTCAAACTCGTCGTACTCGACCTCCACGTAATGATGATGGAGGAGTGGATGAATCTTCCGATCGGCTCTCCATATTTAAACATCATGGACGTGCGTTCAGACGTTGCTTGACTCGCACGCTCGAAGATAGAGAGTTGCACGCCGCTGAGATATATATTCTTTTGAATTGCCTCGAGATTGAACCTTATGTTGAGTAAGTTCTTAATTCACATTTCCAGCAACTCCATAAGTCTATACATCCTCAAAGTCTATACAACATTGACTTCACAAAGTCTATACATTGGCTTCCTCAAAGTCTATACATTGGCTTCCTCAAAGTCTATACATCCTCAAAGTCTATACATTGGCTTCCTTAAAGTCTATACATTGGCTTCCTCAAAGTCTATACAACATTGACTTCACAAAGTCTATACATTGGCTTCCTCAAAGTTTATACATCCTCAAAGTCTATACATTGGCTTTCTCAAAGTCTATACATCCTCAAAGTCTATACACCATTGACTTCACAAACTCTATACATTGGCTTCCTCAAAGTCTATACATTGGCTTCCTCAAAGTCTATACATCCTCAAAGTCTATACATTAGCTTCCTCAAAGTCTATACATCCTCAAAGTCTATACATTGGCTTCCTCAAAGTCTATACATTGGCTTCCTCAAAGTCTATACATTGGCTTTATCAAAAAAATTTAATCATTTTTTATACGGGGTGCTACATTTATATTGCAGACAATTTGATTCAGAATTAGCTGAAAAATGTCCAAATATCTAGGATGTGGAGATTGAAAAAGAACGCGAGAAGTTTTTTTTTTCCAAATGGCTAAGAAACCGAGTTAGTGTGAACTCTGAATATATATGTTTGTATTTACGTATGTTGAGGTAATTGTTATTATTTTAACTACTCTAATTTGAATATAGGTTGAACAAGGTCTCATTACTGATCAAAGAGTACAATAGATAAGTTATGGCCCCTCGAACCAGACACGTGCCTATCCGGGATATATTGTGAATGGATACAAATTTCATACAAGGGATTATAGGCGAAATAAGTCTACGATGAACAGCGGCGTATGTGTGAAGAGAAGTTTATACAATGAAATGGAATTGGACTACTATGGTATTCTTGAAGAAGTCTTAGAACTTCAGTATTTGGGACAAGACAATCATGTATACATATTTAAGTGTCAATGGTTTGATCCTAATTCTGTTCTACATGACACAAATTATGTGATTGTCAATGTCAATCATAGGTCTAAACTTAAGACCTATGAACCGTTCATTTTAGCCGCACAAGCCCAGCAAGTGTACTATTCAAGCTATCCATCATCCAAGAATAGAGATTGGTGGGCAGTTTGCAGGGTTAATTCAAAACTCTTTCCCACTTATGAGTTAACTATGAGTGGAGATGTCTTAGAGGTTGCTCGTGCTGAATATTATCAATCAGATGAAGTTGGCGTTGTCGGTTCCTCTAGGTTTAATCTGGACGAATCTGATGAGCCACTGTCATTACGTACGCGAGATGGAGTGGAAGAAGTCGATCCGACGGAGCTAAATGTTGATGTTAGAGGGGAGGAAGAATCAGATGAAGACGAAGATTTTGAATCTCATGAGACTACTATGGATGACAAAGATGATGAAGTTGAGCTAGATATATCAACATGAGGGAGGCATGTTTTGATAATTTAGTAAGATGATTCTTACTTTTAAGCATACTTTTAAATAACATTTGTCTAGCCTTATATAATTGTGGATTAATATGTATTAATTATTTTGTTATAAATAAGGAAATGGTGCGAGGAGGTCGTACTAGGGGTGGGAGGAGACCTAGCAGTGAGAGGGGCACTACTCCCTCCTCGCTACCATCTTCTTCAGACACAGGTATATTTGATCAATAAGTTAGCTATATAAATATTTTAATTATTTACAAACTTAAAAGAATTTATTTATAGGTGCAAGTGTCGGCTCACCACCACTTGTACAGACGCCACCACCTCCCGCTACAGGTATGTATATTTTAATTTAAATTCTTCAACATTTTTTCTACTTATGAAAATAAATTCTTGCAGGTCTCAGTGGCCTCCCACCTCTTGTGCAGACGCCACCCCCACCACCTCCCGCTGCAGGTATGTATATTTTAATTATATGTTCGTAATATTTGTATCACTCCACATGACAATAAATTCTTGCAGGTCTCAATGGCCTCCCACCTCGAGGATCATGTATGTATACATTAATTTAAATTCTTCAATATTTGTTCTACTTATGAAAATTACTTCTTGCAGGTCTCAGTGGCCTCCCACCTCTTGTGCAGATGCCACCCCCACCACCTCCCGCTGCAGGTATGTATATTTTAATTATATGTTCGTAATATTTGTATCACTCCACATGACAATAAATTCTTGCAGGTCTCAGTGGCCTCCCACCTCGAGGATCATGTATGTATACATTAATTTAAATTCTTCAATATTTGTTCTACTTATGAAAATTACTTCTTGCAGGTCTCAGTGGCCTCCCACCTGTTGTGCATACGCCACCCCCACCACCTCCCGCTGCAGGTATGTATATTTTAATTATATGTTCGCAGTATATGTATCACTCCACATGACAATAAATTCTTACAGGTCTCAGTGGCCTCCCACCTCTTGTGCAGACGCCACCCCCACCACCTCCCACTGCAGGTATGTATATTTTAATTATATGTTCGCAGTATATGTATCACTCCACATGAAGATCTATTCTTATAGATCCCAGTGCCCTCCCACCACCTCCCACTTGTACAGGGCCCACCCCCACCAGTCAGTCCCTTGACGATGCCGGCAGTTGTCACGAGGGAGGCACGGCCCATGATAGACGTCGCCCGTGTTGGGTATCCGGGTAAATCTATAAGGTTATATTACATTTGGAGAGGGGGATTTCTGTAGCCCACCCAAAGAGCAGCCCAACTAGACCCAACAGGGTCCAACAAGGCAAGCCCACCTGAGTGACAGCCCACAGGGCCCACTCAGGAAAGAAAAGCCCAATAAACAAACACTCGAGGAACCAACTCTCCCCGGCGGCCCCTAGGCTCGGAGGGCCCGAGTGATGGTCAGGTCATAAGGAAGGTCCGGCCCAAGCCATTTTTCCCCGCCCGGGAGAGACAGGCATTCACCGACCTATCCGACCCCTCTTTCGCCGAGCTATGCCCATCGCCCGGACAGGGCTGGCATTTCAAGAGCTCGGCCAGACCAAATATCATCCGTTCGTGCTGCCGTTAAGAGTCCCCAACGGATAGGGGAGTCAAGAAACCGCCGGACTTCAAGGCGATAACGTTCCCACGATAAGGCCATGAAAGTCCACGTTGAGGACGTAACTCCCGCCGGAGACCCCTCAGCTTGCAGGACTCCTGAAGGCGGCACACTAATTAAACCAGGGCTACCCTCCGATGGAAAGAGAGAGCCATTCAGGTACTCATATACCCAAACTCCTGAGCAATCCGCTTCACCCTCTGGTGGAGAGGAATCTCGCGCACTAGCTTTTCTCCTCCCCATTATTGCTTCCACCACAGCTCTACTGACTTAGCCATCGGAGGGTTTTACCCCAGGAAAACCCCCTGGGCCCTCTGATACGTTTCCCTGTCTTGCAGTTCATCTTCAGGTGATCCACAGCCCGCTCAGGATACAAGCGCGAGATTTCGCCTCTTCATCTGGCGCCGTCTGTGGGAAACGCACGAAGAGCCGAGATGGTGAGAAGAAGCTCAGGGAGGAGATCCGCCGTCGAGAAGGGTAAGGCCGTGGTGGCGGCAGGAGATGGCCCCTCTAGGGCCTCACAGAACCCTCCCTTCAACACCAGCGTCCCCACCAACGAGCCGCCGCCCCCTCCGACGGCGACGGGGGCACCCCCCAACGGTGGCGACGAGGTCTTCCAGGCCCTCAATAAGAAGCTTGACGTCCTCGTGGAGCTCATAAGGGCCAAGGCGGCAAGGGATGCCAGGTCCCGCGTCCCGTCCGGGAGCCCCCCCCGTCGAAGTGCATCCCAGCATACCGCTGGGGGCCGCTTCACCCTCCGCGGTCAGCATCTCATCCACAACAACGTGGGAGGACCCTCGCAAGCTCCGCCCCCGGAGCAAGAGGCCTCCTCCACGCCCAGAAAAGGGAGACAAGGGGCGAGGCCTCCACGCCCGAGCGCTGGCGTTCCTGAGGATCGCCACGATGCTCCCCCCAGTCCCACGGCACGACCGCAGCCGGAATTATCCCTCTGACTAAGGGATTTCGAAAGACGTTTTGCAGAGCAAGAGCGCGCCTTCCGCGCCCTGCAGAAAACCTCTTTCCCGGAGGATGAGGAGAAATCCCCTTTCTCCGAATACATCTTGAAGGCAAAGGTGTCTCCCAGAACCTCCATTCCGACCTTCAAGCTCTATGATGGCCAGGGCGACCCAGCCGACCACTACGACAGCTTCGACGCCCTGGTGACTCTGCATGGAACACCGGATCCTATTAAATGCCGAGCCTTTGCGGCCACCCTGGTCCAAGGCGCTCAGGCATGGTTCCGGGCCCTCGCCCCTGGGTCCATCCGGGACTTCAGGCAATTCGGGCGAGTCTTCAAGGAGAGCTTCGCCGGAAGCGCCCCCCCAAGGTCAGTAGCGGGGCTCCTGGCCCTCAAACAGGCACAAGGGGAAAGGCTCCGGGCTTATGTCCACCGATTTAAATCGGAAGCCCTCAGAATTCCCCGCCTGGATATGGCCTCGGCCACGACCGCTCTGACCGGGGGCACCCGGGACGAGAACCTCTGCCGCGAACTTGTCCTCCACCCTCCCTCGACCCTTGCCGAGCTAGTGACTCTGGCACTGCGCCACGCAGAGTGCGAAGAAGTACTCAGCGCCTGCCGAGACACAACTGGCTCGGGTCGGGAGGGGGACAAGAAGCGAGCCTCCGAGCCAAACCCTGGCTCGGGCAAGAAGCGCGATCGGGAAGGAGAGCGCAAACGAAAGTATGAGCGGTACACCCCGTTGACCGCGCCAATCTACGAGATCTATGAAGACATCAAAGACTCGGGAGTCCTCCGCCGGCCCGAACCAATGAGATCGAAGAACCGCAAGCGCGACAGGCATTGCCTGTTCCACGGCGACCACGGGCACCACACCGGCGACTGCCACCAGCTCCAGGACGAGATCGAACGTCTCATCCGTCAGGGGCACCTGGCCCGGTTTGCAGCCGGGCGCAAAGAAGACCGGGATGCCGCCGAGGAGATCGACAACGCCCCCCGAGGGGTCCACATCAACGTCATCTCCGGAGGAACGACGTCGGGCGGTGACACCAGCCGAGGAAGGAAGCGTCATGACGAGCGGGCCAGCCAGGTCTTAGAACCCTCCAGCGGCCCGCCGAGGGAGCCCCAGGTCATAGTCTTTTCCGACCAAGACCTGGAAGGGCTGAACACCCCGCATGACGATGCCCTCGTTATCTCGGCCATAATAAACCATTGTAACGTAGATAGAATTCTGGTTGACAATGGGAGCGCCCCCGATGTATTATCTTGCGACTGTTTCCTTAAGATGGGGGAAGACCCATCCAAGCTCCGCCCGATCCGAACACCCCTTTGCGGGTTTAACGGCCTAGCCACCTACCCGAGGGAGCCCTAAGCCTGCCGGTCACCATCGGCACCCCACCCAAAACCGTTACGGTCATGGTGGACTTCATAGTGATCAAGGGTATGATAGCGTACAACGCCATTTTCGGCCGGAAAATTCTCAGCCGGATAAAGGCCGTACCATCTACTTATCACCAGAAAATGAAGTTTCCCACCAAAAACGGGTTGGGGGAAGTCCGAGGTAACCAGGCCACGGCTAGAAGGTGCTACAACATCTCGGTGGAAGCCTCAAGGCCGGACGGGGGAGATAAGGGCCCCAAGGGAATCGAAGGGAAGACCGTAACCGCCGAGCCCGGTGGCGAATTGCTAACGGTATTCCTAAACGATGACCCGGCCCTCGGAGTAAGGATCGGAGCCGACCTACCACCCATGGAACAGCAGCAATACAAAAAATTCCTTTCTGAGTACGTTCAGGTCTTTGCTTGGTCCGATGATCAACATCCTGGCATACCAGAGAAGACCGTGATGCACAAGCTCAGCCTCGACCCCACCGTGAGGCCCGTACAGCAACGGAGAAGGAAGCATGCGCCCGAGAAGCAGGCGATCATCAAGGCGCAGGTCACCAAGGGACAGGAGACTGGCCTCTTCAGACCAGTCCTGTACCCTACGTGGCTAGCCAACATCGTCCTGGTGCCAAAAATTACAGGCAAATGGCGAATGTGCGTGGACTTCACTGATCTGAATAAGGCTACCCCCAAGGACTGCTATCCGCTACCGAGCATCGACCAATTGGTTGATTCAACCTCGGGCAACGAGATACTCAGTTTCCTGGATGCCTATTCAGGTTATCACCAGATCAGAATGAATCCAGAAGACGTCGAGAAGACCGCCTTCATCACCGACTGCGGCGTGTACTGCTACACCCAGATGCCCTTCGGGTTGAAGAACGCCGGAGCCTCATATCAGCGACTGGTAAATCACATGTTCGAGGGACAGCTAGGTCAGAACGTCGAGGCTTACATTGACGACATGCTCGTCAAGACCCCCAAGGCCCAAGACCACTTCACCGACCTTGCCGAAACCTTCGGCACCCTCCTGAAGTACAACATGAAGCTCAACCCCGCCAAGTGCGCCTTTGGAGTAAAATCCGGGAAGTTCCTGGGTTTCCTGGTCACTCAGCGCGGGATCGAAGCCAACCCCGACAAAGTCCAGGCCATCCTGGACATGCGCCCGCCCACATGCATTAAAGACGTTCAGCGTCTGGCAGGGCGTGTGGCCGCTCTCAGCCGCTTCCTGTCCCGTGCGGCCGAACGATGCTTGCCCTTCTTGAAACTGATGAGGGGACCCAAGCTAGCATCTGCTACGTTCGCATGGGATGAGGAGTGCCAGATAGCATTCGTCGAGCTTAAAAAGTTCCTGGCTTCGCCACCGGTGCTCTCCAAGCCCGTCCTAGGTGAAGTCTTGCTGCTCTACCTCTCGGCGACGCCATCCACGGTCAGCTCGGTCCTAGTCAGAAATGACTCGGGAATCGAAAGACCGGTCTACTACACCAGTAAGGTGCTCAATGAGGCCGAACGGAGGTACCCCACAACCGAGAAACTCGTGCTAGAATTGGTTACCTCCGCAAGGCGCCTCCGACCCTACTTCCAGGGGCACCCCATCACCGTGCTAACCGGCGAGCCGTTGAAGAAGATTCTGGCCCACCCCGAGGCCTCAGGGCGACTCGTCAAATGGGCCATTATGCTCGGGGCCTACGACATCTCGTACCGGCCGCGATCAGCAATCAAAGGCCAAGCGCTCGCCAACTTCATTGTCGAAAGCACCATCCCCGCCGAGGACAGGCCTCCGACCACGACCGAGCCAACCTGGAAACTGTTCGTTGACGGATCGTCCAATTCGGCAGGCAGCGGTGCGGGGATACTCCTGAGGTCCCCCGAAGGGATAGAGCTACAGTACGCCTTGAAATTCAACTTTCAGGCATCCAACAATGCTTCTGAGTACGAGGCCCTTATCTCGGGAGCACGTATGGCCCGACGGCTGGGGGTCGAGCGAGTCAGGATCCACACCGACTCTCGACTAGTCGCAGGTCAGGTCAACGGTGAGTATGAGGCTCGGGAGGCACCCATGATCAAATACCTTCAGCTGGTCCGGAGCCTGGCCCAACAGTTCGAGGAATTTGGGGTAGTCCGGATAGCTCGGGAGCAAAACTCTCGGGCGGACGCCCTCTCTCGATTGGCCTCCTCCCTAGACCCAGAAGGTACACGATCGGTCCTCCTAGAAGAGCTAGAGCGCCCGAGCATCGACGCGGAGCTCCTCGCTGTTGACTCGGCCACTCCAAATGACTGGCGCTCCCCCTACCTGTCTTGGCTACAAGACTCCCAAGAGCCCTCCGACCCTCGAGAGGCCCGCCGAATGAAGTATCAAGCTCGGCGCTTCGTCATCTTCGACAACACTCTCTACCAAAGATCGTTCTCCGGTCCCCTCCTAAAGTGCCTCGGTCCCGACGAAGCAAGCCGAGCCATCCAAGAGATTCATGAAGGCCTGTGCGAAGCGCACTCAGGGGCAAGGTCGCTGGCCAGAATCCTGTTACGACCGGGGTACTGGTGGCCCACCCTGCAGCGCGACTACTCGGCCTATGTTCAACAATGCGACCGATGCCAGCGGTTCGACCACTTGGTCCATCGACCGGCCGCGGAACTTGTCACTTTAGCCGAGCCTTACCCTTTTGCTCGGTGGGGAATCGATATCCTTGGGCCATTCCCGACGGCCCAGTCCCAGAAGAAGTTCATCATCGTCGCCATCGACTACTTCACCAAGTGGATCGAGGCCGAGGCTACGGCAAGGATCACCGAGACAGTCGTTTGGGGCTTTGTGTGGAAATCAATCATTTGTCGCTTTGGCGTCCCCCGAGTGATAGTGAGCGATAACGGCTGGCAATTTGACTCTCGGTATTTCCGAGACAGATGCGCCGACCTAAATATCCGCAACCACTTCACTTCGGTCGCCCACCCTCAGGCCAACGGGCTGGTTGAAAATGCCAACAAGACTATCTTGAAAGGCATAAAAACCAGACTCGGTAAGGCTAAGGGTAGCTGGCTCGAGGAATTGCCTAGCGTACTGTGGTCGCACCGAACAACCCCCAGGACGGCAACCGGTGAAAGCCCTTTTCAGTTGGTATATGGCACTGAAGCCATCGTTCCATTGGAGATCGCCAATCCATCTCTCCGAGTGATCAGCTACTCACTCGAGGCAAACGGGCAAAAATTGCTCGAGAACCTCGACCTGGCAGACGAACTCCGAGAGATCGCGAACGTCCGAGCAACGGAGTACCAGCGCCGCCTCACTCGATACTACAACGCCAAGGTCCGAGACAGACGTTTCCAACCGGGGGACTTCGTCCTCAGGAAGGCCGAAGCCTCTCGACCACTAGAGGCGGCGGGCAAGCTATCCCCCAACTGGGAAGGCCCCTACCGAGTGGTCGAGACGCTCGGAAAAGGTGCGTACAGGTTAGCGACAATGGAAGGGGAACCTATTCCTCGGACATGGAACGCAGCCGCACTACGCAAATTCTATTTTTGAAATTGTACAGCAAGATGGATAGAATAAATCCCTTTTCTTTTCATTCCAAACCATTGGTACATCAGATAGGCAAATGCCAGTACATCACATAGCAAAAAGCAAAAATTCGTCTAACACCACCTCAAGGGGTCATCGCTCGACTGACTCGGTCTTGATCTCCTCGCGTCTAGCCATTGACTCTGCCTCGTGCGGAAACTGGCTCGGACAAGAGGTGGTCAAGCCAGTTGCCTCGGGTGGCCCGTGACAAAGGTGACAGAGGGACTGCAGGAGGAAGGCCACCTTTAAACGTTGAGGAAGGCTACCTCCCAAGTTGGCAACAACCAGGAAAAAGGAGCGCCGTGAAGGCCTCCCCTCTTCCAATCTGCCAACTCCTTGGAAGTAAGGAGAGAGCAAGCAGCCCCCGAAGAGTGAAAGAAATGAAGAGCAGAAGAGGGAGAAAGAGGCTGCAGACGGAGGAAGGCTTCGGTGAGGAGGGAGCTTGATACGCCTCCTCCCCTCACACGGAGGGAAGTGACGGCGGGCTCCCCTGATGCCCCCATCCGTCCTCCGCCTCGGCGTCCACCCGGAAGCCTCGCCGGAGCTAAGAAGAGGCCAACGGCGTGCTTCCACACGCCGAAGTCCTCCCCAGATCCGTGCGGCGACCGTCGGACCCGTCTCGTGCACGCGCGGCGACCGTGGGACCCGTTCAACATTACAGGGCAGCGGGAGCCCGCCGCTCCCCGTCGTCGGTGGCGTCACCCTCTGAAGGATCCTCCATGCTCCGAATACAAGGGCACAACGCAGAGTGAAGAGCAAGGAGCGAGGAAAGACTGTTAGAGAAAATCCCAAGCAGTGAAGAGGAAAGGGCGCCTTTCGGTCCTTCTTATAGGCCAAAGGAGGCTACAAGCCTTAAATGACCCCCCCTCGGAAACACGCCAAAGGATTTCTCCCCTGAACAGTCACCTCCAACTCCTCGTCCCCCGCCCTAGCGGGATTCACGAAGCGGCCTGACATTCAAAGCATGAGGGAACGGAAAGACGCCCCGTCAGAAGCCTACCAAAACTGCGTGCGAAAACCACGCAGGACATATCGGCACCTCCCAACCACTCAAGATCTGCCAACCAAATCACGGCAAGGATGGTACTCAAACGGAGCAAGTCATTTATTATCACACCAAAAGGAAACCTTCTAAAGAGAGGGAAGAGAGACAAAAAGGGAAGGAGGCAAAGTACATCATGCCTCGGGCCCACTTTGACATTCGGGAACGGCGGAAGGAGACGCGTCACCCCCGGCGCCTTCGGTGACGGTCGGCTCGGACACTGACCTCGCCTGTGCGAGAACTGTCTCGATCGTGAGCCCTCCCGAAACGCCCGGAGCCGGTGACCCCGATGGAGGCGACCCCTCCGAATCTCCCCAGACCGACGAGGAAGAGTTGGAAACCGACTCATCCGAGTCATAACACTGGCCGAAGGGGAACTCGATCGCGGAGTTTTGCTCATCGGCGTAGTCCACCGCCCGGCGATAGCCCTGCTTGAACCCCTTTCGAGCACCCCGGCGTAGTGCTACCTCGTAATAGGGTAGGGCGGCTTCCACCAGGTCGGCCGAGTAAGCATCCGAGCTCCTGTAACGCTCGATTGCCTCCGCCTCGACCTGCCCCGCCCATCTGACGAGCTCGACCCGAGCCCGCTCCGCCTCGGCCGCAGGCTCCTCTGCCTGGGCCCGGTCCGCCTCAGCCTCAGCTCGGAGATGCTCTGCCACCTCTGCCCGATCTAGAAGCTCGGCGCGTTCGAGCTCCCAGCGACTATCTAGCTCGAGGTGACGCAGATGCTCCTCCTCCAGGGATCGGCTTGTCCTCTCGAGAGACTCTCGGGTCTTGGCGAGCTGTTCGATCAGCACCCTGGCTTCCAGTCAGCTCGCTGTAGACACGCCATTCCTGACGTCTCCTGAGAAAGTCTCATATTACTATACGACGCCCCGCGATGGCCTACGCATTTCGAATCGCTCGAGTGCTTCCTTTTCCTGAGTCTTCTTCCGCCTTTTTCGGCATCCGGAATCATCTCGTCACGGCATTCGGACGGCATCAACACCAGTCAGACGCATCAAGAGGTTCCGGAATCAAGAAGGGGGTCTGCCGGGCAGCCGACGACGCCTGATTTGAGGACCCGGGTGGGTCTTCATGGGGGCGTCCAGGCCCCTGGACGCCTCCATTTTTTTAATTTATTTTATTATTTTATTATTTTTTTTCAGGGCCCAAAAATAAATAAAAATAAAAATATATTAATGGAGGCGTCCAGGACTCTGGACGCCTCTATAAAAACTAATAATAATAAATATTTATAAAATGCCAGTTGGCACAAAAAATAATAAATAAAAAATATATATATTAATGGAGGCGTCCAGGTCCCTGGACGCCTCCATAAAAACAAATAAAAAAATAAAAATGCCAGCCCTGGCATAAAAGACAAAAGAAAAATTAAAAAAAAAATAATAATAAACTTTTGGAGGCGTCCAGGCCCCTGGACGCCTCCATCAACTCACTCACGGGCGCCGGCCACCGAACGACGGTTTGTCGTGTGTGAAAAAAGCCAAATTTAGAGACGTCCAGCTGACTGGACGCGCCCATTTCTGAATCACGAGGCGCCGCTCACAAAACCACGCGTTGTGCTAAACCGCGTGCGGCCGTCGTCGGTTTTCGGTGGACCTGTTAGAGGCGTCCGGGACCCTGGACGCCCCCACAAAAGTATTCCAAAAAAAATCAATAAAAATAGAATAAAATATTATTTCGGCCCTGATGGAGGTGTCCAGGGTCCTGGACGCCTCCACCTTCCGGAACTCTATAAATAGAGGCCCACCCCCTCAGTTCTAGGGGAGCTAAGCAGTGATCCGATAGGCTGCCGCAGCCCAGAGGCTACGGAGTCATTTTTCTAACCCGTGGGTTCTTTTGTAGGTGGAGGTTCTGCCGGCTTCTCGGGTGCTCACGCTCGCGAGAGGAAGGTCGTCTTCATCCACCGCGCTTCCACGTCGTCCCCACGCTGCCGGAGCTCCGCCGGATTTCACCCTCGGCTCATCCAATAAGCCTTTTCTTCCCCTTTTTCTCCATAGTCCTTTACATTCATCATATTGCATCATCTATCCCCCTTCACAAAGGGGGCCTCTTCTCTTATACTTCTTACATCCATCATCTCATTTTCCTCCTACTCGAGTCCGAGAGGGGTTTAAAAGATAACACCAACCAGGTGTGTGTCTTGCCATCATTTCGTTATTTTTATCGCAAGGATTCGAATACTACACCTCCATCTTCCTAATCCACTTGTCATTTATTTGTCGTTGTCTTGCAAGGGTACCCGAGGAAAGCCCTCTCCGTCGGCCGGCCGGAAGGAGAGGAAGAAGCAACCCGCCATCTCCCGCTCTTGAGGTAGGCGCGATCACCTTCTTATTTTGGGGTCTTTTGGCCCCTGGCGATCACATCTTATCATCGAGGCCGCGGCGAGTCACTTCCCCAATGGCCGTTTAAATTTCTGTTTCCTATATTCTCTTTATATTTTGTTATATATTCTGCTTATATCATCGAGGCCGCGGCGAGTCACTTCCCCAATGGCTGTTTAATTTTCTATTCCTATAATCTCTTTATGCTTTGTTATATTCTGCTTATATCATCGAGGCCGCGGCGAGTCACATCCCCAATGGCCGTTTAAATTTCCGTTCTTATATTCTCTTTATATTCTGTTATATTCTGCTCATATCATCGAGGCCGCGGCGAGTCACTTCCCCAATGGCCGTTTAAATTTCTGTTCTCATATTTTCTCTATATTCTGTTATATTCTGTTCATATTCTCGAGGCCGCGGCGAGTAACTTCCCCAATGGCCGTTTCAATTCTTGTTATTTAATTTTTGCATCATTCCCGTCCCCCCGAGGTCGCGGCGAGTCACTTCCCGCTATGGCCGTTTAATCCCCATATTTTGCTATATCATACTTGTCCCGCTCGCCCCGCCGGAGCAATCTCCCGTGGTGGCCCCTTCTCTCTTCCATCTCATCTCTGTATTGCAGCAAACAAACACCCAACAAAAAGAGGAGCCCGCGCGCTCTCCGCTTCTTCCTCTTCCCCGCTCTACTCCGAACCGCGTGACGTCGCTCACAGATTGGCGATCACGGTGGGACGTCTACTGCTTCCTCTCGGCTACCCTTGCAAGTTCGGCACCATCCGTGCCTCTCCATCTTGGCGCCCGCGCGCGCCCCCGTTGTGCTCACGGCAGCACTGTCAGTTGTTTGGTTGTTTGTTATTATATGTCTGTTATTTTTGTTGTTTTCCCACTCCATATATCTGTCAGCATTCCATTGCATACATCCATTCCTCCTTTCTATCTTTTTTTCATTTTTTGAGGATCACCCTTTCCCGGTGAAGGAAGGACTCTCCGTTTGGGAATTCCTCTCAACGGACTAGAATCTCCTACACTGGGACCTCCGTAAGTCCCCGACATCGAAGAATCTCCTCTTCGTTCACTGGGCTGGTTGTACCATTGAAGTTCTCCGGAGTTAGTCATTTCGTTCGTGGTGAGACGAGAGACCCTAGCTGACACGGCGGTGAAACAAAAACAAACTAGGGTCCCCATTTTGTGTGAACTTCGGATCTCGCTAAAAATACAAAAAAAAAATCATCAAAATCAAAACAAAAAAAAGGGCGTAAAGGCATCCACTTGTTTGATAATCTCTGCTACCTACTTGCTAGTGTATGTTTTTACGTTCTGGGAGAACTGTGAGCATGTCTCACGAGTCTTCCGAGGAGAACCACCCTAGCCGTGGTTTGACAGCCGACCCGCGAGTCTATGCTATGGACTCGGGTCCTTCTCATGACCCCTCGCAGGAGGTGCAGGTTATTGCCGGGGACACGTCCCCGCCACAGGATATCACTTCCTTACTGGGCGTCCTCGCCAACACGGAGCTTACCTCTGAACAGCTCCGGGCCTTCCAGGCCATTCTAAAGGGGAAATCTGTTTCCCCCACGCCCCAGGAGTCAACTCCGGCTATCGCACCTCTCCACGAGTCCGTGCAGGCCATTCCATCTCCTTCATTGGCGCAAGCCACCCAGTCTCCCTCGCTTCAAGGACAAGCGAGCCAACAACCTCCCTCATTCCAATTCCCGTCACAATCTCAAACTCCCGGTGTTCCTCACACACCGTTTCAGCCAGGACCAACTGTCGGTGGTCCGACAGTTCCCTCTCATTCCGGGTTTCCCCCTCAAGTCTCCGGGAGACAGTTTCTCCCCCAATGGCAAGTGCCACCTTCACCCCCAGAGGAGCTCGCCCAATCGCTCCTCAATAGGTTCAATCGCATGGATGAGCAGTTTCAAAATCTGAGAAAGATGGTGGACGTGAAAGCCACCCCGGAGGTTGCTTTGCCAATCCTCCCTGTCATTCATCTTCCTCCTTCCGAAATGCCCACGTACCGCAGATACAATGGTACCGGCAACCCCTTCATTCACCTCAAGGACTTCATGTATGAGTCCTCCTATTGGCAAAACGATCAGAGGTCCCTGGCATACCTCTTTCGGAGATCATTGGATGGTCCCGCGCTTGAGTGGTTCTATTCTCTGGAGCCCCGCGAGGCCGAGAATTTTGAAATAGTGCAGAGAAGGTTCTTGCAGAAATATAGGGATAGGGTCGGTCCCTCACTCTCCATTACCGACCTAGTGGCCGAAAAGATGAAACCCGACGAGGATTTTGTCCGATATGCTGATAGATGGAGGTCTCTGGCGGAAAGAATAAGGGATACCCTCTCCGAGCCCGAACAAGTGAAAATGATTGTGTCCAATGCAACCCCACAGTTCAGACATGTCCTGGCCATGAATAAACTCACTACAATGGAGGAGCTCTATGAAAGAGCCCGATACATCCAAACCCAGCTAAAAGACTCCCCCATTATGAATATGTTTGAGTCGCCGAAGCCCAAAGTGGTCAGAAAGACAGGCGCTGGTGTCCCGGGCGGAGCCACAGAAGGGGTCGTGACAAATGAGCAAGTCAGTGCGGTCAACAATGCCAACTATGCAGTCAACCCAAGGCCTCCACAAATGCCCCGACTACCCCTTCAACCAGGTCCTTTCCCTCTCCGTCCTCCACCCCAAAATAATCCACCCCAGGATAATATGCCTCCATTACGCCAACCCCAGCAACAACAACCACAACCTCAACAACAACAACCACCGCTTCAGTACAACCAAGTTCCACCTCCAGGGAACTATGGTCCCCAACAGCAACAAAGGAGGCCGCTCGGTCCCAAGAGAGCCTACTATCCACCATTGCCAGAAACTTTAACAGACATTTTTAATGCCCTCATGGCATCAAACC
>JAHNEJ010000649.1:0-59003 GCA_022559845.1 Amorphophallus konjac | reverse complement strand
CCCGGATGAAGATCAAGTAGCCAGAGAGTGCAAGAGTGCCAGGAGTTTGGGCGCATTCTAGAAGAATTCCGAGCTCTACATAATGATGACCTCTCAGGGGAGCCCACATCAGAAGAACCTCTAAGCACGGAAGATTCCACCTCGAAGTTTTCCGCTGAGCCAGTCACGTCCTCGGGCAGACTGAACAGAATCCGGCCGTATTGGCCTTATATGATGCACCAGCATCTGCTGATGACCAATCTGATGAAACAGAAAATCATGAGAACGAAGAAGATTATATCCCGGGAGGCTTTATTGATTTGCAAGAAGCCCCACCCGAAGTTGAAGACGGAGGCCAAGCACCGTCGATGAGCTGATAGAAGTGAATCTGGGGTCAGCAGATGAGCCAAGACCTACATTCCTCAGTGCACTGCTGGAGCCAGCTGTCAAAGAACAGTATATTCAGTTTTTGAAAGAATTCCGAGACTGCTTCGCATGGACATATGATGAAATGCCAGGACTGAGTTCTGATGTGGCACAGCACCGATTGGCGATAAACCCAGAGAAAAGCCCTGTGAAGCAGCCTCCCAGGAGAATGCGTCTCGAACTGATAAATCAGATCAACAAAGAGGTCGACAAGCTGATCGATGTGGGCTTTGTTGAAGAGAACCAGTATACTACATGGCTGGCCAATATCGTGCCCGTGAAGAAAAAAATGGGCAGATCAGAATATGTGTGGATTTCAGGGACCTGAATAAGGCTTGCCCGAAAGATGATTTCCCCGTGCCGATCACTGAAGTCATGATCGTTGCAACCACTGGCCATGAAGCCCTGTCATTCATGGATGGGTCATCCGGATACAACCAGATCTGGATTGCTGAAGAAGACAGAGTGCACACTGCATTCCGCACCCCGAAGGGGATATTTCATTATAAAAGAATGCCGTTCGGCCTTAAGAATGCCGGCGCTACCTATCAGAGAGCTATGACAAAGATCTTTGATGATTTGCTCTTCAAGAAAGTGGAGTGCTACATCGATGACCTGGTGGTGAAAACCAGCAGAAGAGAAGATCATCTGCAAGACCTGAGGATAGTGTTCCAGAGGCTGCGCAAATATGAACTCAAGATGAATCCTATGAAATGTGCCTTCGGCGTGTCCAGTGGAAAATTCCTTGGGTTCATTGTCCGTCATAGGGGCATTGAGATCGACCCATCCAAGATTAAAGCTATCCAGGAGCTCCCCCCACCAAGGAATCTCCACGAGCTGAGATCTCTACAAGGGCGCTTGGCCTACATCCGACGATTCATATCAAATCTGTCAGGGAGATGCCACCCTTTTCACAAGCTCATGATGAAAGATATACCGTTCCTCTGGGACGATGGCTGTCAGGAAGCCTTTGAGAAGCTGAAAGAATATCTCAAGACCCCTCCAGTGCTGGGGGCACCTATTAAGGGCAAACCCCTGATACTGTACATTGCAGCCACACACTGTTCCCTAGGGGCAATGCTAGCACAGATAAATGAAGAAGGCAAAGAGCAGGCTCTATACTACCTGAGTCGGAGGCTGATTAGAACTGAAGAAAGCTACACCTATATAGAAAAGACATGCTTGGCACTAGTCTTTGCCGTTAAAAAGCTCCGGCACTATATGCTGTCACACGAAATCAGATTGATATCTGCAGCAGATCCGCTCAAATACATATTGACTCAGCCAGTACTGAAAGGCCGGTTGGGCAAATGGGCAGTAATTCTGATGGAATTCGATATCACATATATACCCCAGAGGGCAATAAAAGGACAGGCCGTGGCCGATTTCTTCGCAGAGCATCCTGTGCCAGAGAATGATATGTTGGGGACTGAGTTACCCGATGATGAAACATTAGAAGCCTGCTAGGCTCAGTCAACTATGTGGCAGCTATTCTTTGATGGAGCATCTAGAACAGAGACGGACTCCGATGGAAAGACCAGAATATGGGCCGGAGCCGGTATTGTGCTAAGATCACTAGAGGGGGAGGTTGTGCATACTTCCTGTTCTATAAACAAGCCCTGCACTAATAATGAAGCCGAGTATGAAGCTCTGATAATCGGGTTGCACATCAGCCTCAACATGGGTATCCAGATGCTTCAGGTATTCGGGGATTCAATGTTGATAATAAAGCAAATCCAAGGGGAGTTCGAAGTGCGAAAGCCGGAGTTGAACCCCTACCACCAAAAAGCTGTGCGCCTCATGGCGAAATTCTATCATATTGAGCTCAAGCATGTGGGCCGTGCACATAAAGCCCAGGCTGATGCTGTTGGCAAAGCTAGCCAGCTCAATAGCAGTCCCACCAGATGAGACACTGAACATTGTTGTTATAAACCGGCGGCAAGTCCCCAGCATGTTAGAAGGCTGCCCCGAAGAAAATGAAGTCACCACGATCAGTACAGAACAAGCATCTGATTGGAGACAACACCTGCTACAATGGTTTTTACACCAACAGCTGCCGCAGAAAAGAGAAGAAAAGATGAAACTTTTAAGGATCAAAGATTCTTATGAATTCAGAAATGGAACTCTGTTCCGAATAATGGCAGATGCACGCAAGAAGATTTTGCTCCGCTGTCTGTCTACTGAGGAAGCTTGGCAAGCAATGAAAGAAATACATGCTGGGACGGCAGGTGCTCATCAAGCTGGCCCTAAGATGAAGATAGAAATCAAGAAGCTGGGCTATTATTGGCCCACTATGTTTGAAGATTGCTGCAAGTTTGCGAAGTCATGTCAGAAATGTCAGGAGCATGCTGTTGTGCCTAGAAGGCCACCTGCCGTTCTGCACCCTACAGTCCCTAGCTGGCCGTTTGCACAATGGGGAACTGATGTAGTCGGCCCACTACCGACCTCATCGGCCGGACATAAATACATACTGGCAATAACAGATTACTTCTCCCGATGGGCGGAAGCTATAGCATTACGAGAAGTGACTGGTGAGCTGGTTGCCAGATTCATCAAGCAGAACATTATCTTCCGGTTTGGGATCCCCAGCCGGATAATATCTGATAATGGAAGTCATTTCAGAAATCAAAAGATCTATCGGCTTGCCGAGAAGTATAAGATCGAATGGAGGACTTCCACTCCTTACAATCCACAGGCAAATGGATTGGCAGAAGCCTTCAACAAAACTTTATGCACCTTGTTGGCTAAAGTCGTCAGTTCTAATAAGAAGGACTGGGAAGAAAAGATGTATGAAGCTCTGTGGGCATACCGCACTGTCTTCAAGACACCTACAGGGTGCTCGCCATACTCACTGGTATACGGCTCAGAGGCAGTAGTTCCATTAGAGCTGGAAGTCCCGTCACTCAGAGTGGCAGTCCAATATGACCTGGCCCATGGCGAACAAACCAATGCAGAAAGAAGATTACAAGAATTGGCTGAATTGGAAGGAAAGCGCCTCCAAGCTCAGAAGAATATCCAGATGTATCAGGCCCGCATGGCCACTGCATTCAACAAACTCGTAAAAGGACGAGAATTTAAGAAAGGTGACCTTGTCATGGTCAAGAAAAGAGAAGTCATGGCGTCCAACCCAAAAGGAAAGCTGAATCCTAATTGGGAAGGTCCTTATGTGATATATAGGGTCTACGAAGGAGGGGCCTACATGGTTGTTAACCATCGAGGGGAAATCCAATTCTCACCACTCAACGGTAGACACCTAAAGCTGTATCATGCTGCCCAACCAATATTCCCCGAGTAATCAGGCTAAAAGCTACCCTTTTCCTTGGTCTAGTGGCACTCCGCCCTAACCGAGCTACCCTTTTCCTTGGTCTAGCGGCGCTCTGCCCTAACCAAGCTACCCTCTTCCTTGGTCTAGTGACATTCCGTCCTAACCAAGCTACCCTCTTCCTTGGTCTAGTGACATTCCGTCCTAACCAAGCTACCCATTTCCTTGGTCTAGTGGCACTCCGCCCTAACCAAGCTACCCTCTTCCTTGGTTTAGCGACATTCTGTCCTAACCGAGCTACCCTCTTCCCTGGTCTAGCGACACTCCATCCTAACCAAGCTACCCATTTCCTTGGTTTAGCGACATTCTGTCCTAACCGAGCTACCCTCTTCCCTGGTCTAGCTACACTCCATCCTAACCAAGCTACCCTATTCCTTGGTCTAGCGACACTCTGTCCTAACCAAGCTATCCTCTTCCCTGGTCTAGCGACACTCCGTCCTAACCAAGCTACCCATTTCCTTGGTCTAGCGACACTATGTCCTAACCAAGCTACCCTCTTCCTTGGTCTAGTGACACTCTGTCCTAACCAAGCTACCCTTTTCCTTGGTCTAGCGGCGCTCCTCCCTAACCGAGCTACCCTTCTCCCTTGGTCTAGTGGCACTCCGCCCTAACCGAGCTACCCTTTTCCTTGGTCTAGCGGCACTCCGCCCTAACCAAGCTACCCTTTTCCTTGGTCTAGCGGCGCTCCGCCCTAACCGAGCTACCCTTCTTCCTTGGTCTAGCGGCACTCCGCCCTAACCGAGCTACCCTTCTCCCTTGGTCTAGTGGCACTCCGCCCTAGCCAAGCCATCCCTCATCATGATCTAATGACAGTCCGACTTGTTACCCTCCCAAAAAGAGGGGAAGAGAGAATAAAAGAATGAAAATAAATAAGTAAAAAATGGGGTTAAAAATAGAGATACCCCGCCAGTCTTGTTCAGGTTTTCTGAGCAAGAGCAAAAATGGCTAAAACCCAGCTGTGGTGAAAACCCGAAAGGGCACTGCAGGCAAAATCGGGTACCCCGCCACGTGAAAACCCGGAAGGGCGCGTGGGCAAAAGCAAGAGGGGGCTGGCTCCGGTGAAAACCCGAAAGGGCGCTTGGGCCAGTAATATGGTGATCCTAAAGGAAACCTCGCCTCCCGTCATAAACTTCTCGTTGATCGATTGGCACCTCGCCCGATCAATGATGAAACCCTACCCAGTTTAGACCTTTCGTCTATTCTGATGAAACTTATAAAATCTTTGCATTGGTATAAACCCAATACCGATGATGAAACCAGCACTTGACCGATTAGGCGCACTGCCCGGTCAATGATGAAACCCATCCGGCTTAGACCTTACGTCTATCCCGATGAAACCTATGAAATCTTTGCATTGGTATAAACCCAATACCGATGATGAAACCAGCTGTTGACCGATTAGGCGCACTGTCCGGTCAATGATGAAACCTATCCGGCTTAGACCTTACGTCTATCCCGATGAAACCTATGAAATCTTTGCATTGGTATAAACCCAATACCGATGATGAAACCAGCTGTTGACCGATTAGGCGCACTGTCCGGTCAATGATGAAACCTATCCGGCTTAGACCTTACGTCTATCCCGATGAAACCTATGAAATCTTTGCATTGGTATAAACCCAATACCGATGATGAAACCAGCTGTTGACCGATTAGGCGCACTGTCCGGTCAATGATGAAACCTATCCGGCTTAGACCTTACGTCTATCCCGATGAAACCTATGAAATCTTTGCATTGGTATAAACCCAATACCGATGATGAAACCAGCTGTTGACCGATTAGGCGCACTGTCCGGTCAATGATGAAACCTATCCGGCTTAGACCTTACGTCTATCCCGATGAAACCTATGAAATCTTTGCATTGGTATAAACCCAATACCGATGATGAAACCAGCTGTTGATCGATTTGGCGCACTGCCCGGTCAATGATGAAACCTATCCGGCTTAGATCTTACGTCTATCCCGATGAAACCTATGAAATCTTTGCATTGGTATAAACCCAATACCGATGATGAAACCAGCTGTTGACCGATTAGGCGCACTGTCCGGTCAATGATGAAACCTATCCGGCTTAGACCTTACGTCTATCCCGATGAAACCTATGAAATCTTTGCATTGGTATAAACCCAATACCGATGATGAAACCAGCTGTTGACCGATTAGGCGCACTGTCCGGTCAATGATGAAACCTATCCGGCTTAGACCTTACGTCTATCCCGATGAAACCTATGAAATCTTTGCATTGGTATAAACCCAATACCGATGATGAAACCAGCTGTTGACCGATTAGGCGCACTGCCCGGTCAATGATGAAACCTATCCGGCTTAGATCTTACGTCTATCCCGATGAAACCTATGAAATCTTTGCATTGGTATAAACCCAATACCGATGATGAAACCAGCTGTCGACCGACTAGGCGCACTGCCCGGTCAATGATGAAACCTATCCGGCTTAGACCTTACGCCTATCCCGATGAAACCTATGAAATCTTTGCATTGGTATAAACCCAATACCGACGATGAAACCTGCTGTTGGTCGATTGGCACCCTACCCGATCAACAATAAAACCAGCCCAGTGTAGACCTTACGTCTATTCTGATGAGAGTCATAAGATCCTTGCATTGGTATAAACTCAATACCGATGATGAAACCCACCTCTGATCAATGGGCACCCTGCCCGATCGACAAAGAAACCCGTCCTATCAAATTTGCATATCCCTTTACGTCCCGCCGTGATGAAACCTACCATTGGTCGATCGGCACCCTGCCCGATCAATGATAAAACCAGCCCAGTGTAGACCTTACGTCTACCCTGATGAACCCTATGAAATCCTTGCGTCGGTATATACCCAATACCGATGATAAGAGCATGCACCAATGAAGCAGCACATCGCCTGATCCGTACTGAAGTCCCAATTCAGGAAATATATGCATATATAAATAAAAATGGGGTTAAAAATAGAGATACCCCGCCAGACTTGTTCGGACATCCCGGATAAGGGCAAAAATGGCCAAAAACCCAGCTGTGGTGAAAACCCGAAAGGGCACCGCAGGCAAAATCGGGTACCCCGCCACGTGAAAACCCGAAAGGGCGCGTGGGCAAAAGCAAGAGGGGGCTGGCTCCGGTGAAAACCCGAAAGGGCACTTGGGTCAGTAATGTGGTAATTTAAAAGTTCCATGCCAACCGGCACGCTACCTGTACCTCCCTTCTATTGATGAAGCCTTCCGTCGGTCAACTGTTTCCGCGCCCCGCCGACGACAGAACCCTTCCGGGGTAGACCTTACGTTTACCCTGATAAAATCTACATACCCTCTTTCAAACGTCCCACCGACAATGAAACCCATCACCATTTTGCTAAAGCCTATCCAGTTCAAACCTCACGTCTGTCCTGATAAAATCCACGCATTTCTTGGCAAAGTCCCACCTGCGATAAAACCTATTGGAATAGACCTTACGTCTATCCTGATGAGACCTACACCTTCACACACTTCCCACCGTTGATCGATTGGCACACTGCCCGACCAATGATGAAACCCTATCCAGTTAGACCTTTCGTCTATTCTGATGAAACTTATAAAACCCTTTGCATCGGTATCAACCCAATATCGATGATGAAACCAACTGTTGATCGACCGGCACCCTGCCCGATCAATGATGAAACCATGCAGTTTAGACCTTTCGTCTATTCTGATGAAAATTATGAAATCTCCTTGCATCGATATAAACCCAATATCGATGATGAAATCAATTGTTGATCGACCGGCACCTCGCCCGATCAATGATGAAACCCTGCCAGCTTAGACCTTTCGTCTATTCTGATGAAACTTATGAAACTCTTCTTGCATCGATATAAACCCAATATCGATGATGAAACCAACTATTGATCGACTGGCATTTCGCCCGATCAATGATGAAACCCTATTCAGTTCAGACCCTACGTCTGTCTTGATGAAAACCACATATCCTTTAATTGTCCCACCTACTATAACCCCTACCCAGTCTAGACCTCACGTCTATTCTGATGGAACCTCTCCTTTCACACTCCTGCAAATTGTCTCCTTTACGGCGCACATGGCCGGAAGGATTTTTGCTGCCACTCACAAAATCCGGTTTAAGCACCTCTTCGGATGCCGTCACGCGGTGGAGCGAGTCCCCCATCCTTTCTCTGAAGGGGTGGACGCTCTCCTGCCAAGTACGAGCCGTTCGCATGAGGGATTGTCAAAACCGCTACCTCACTTCCCAAAGTGATAAAACCATATGCAAAGTAAGATGGAGACGCTGGAAGCCAAGAGATTCCTTTCCAATAAAAAGGGAATACATGAAGGGCCCCGAGGGGACATTACATTACAGAAGAGAACGAAAAAAGGAGGGATAAACAATTCACGGCCGCCGGAATATATCTTCGAAGGCTAGAAGACCCACATAAGGGGCGGCTCCTAGCTCATGAAGGCGCGCTTCCTCCTCCTGAAGCCCAATGGACATGTCCTGAAGAGACATCACCCGTCCCTCCAGCGAGGCTACCTCCTCTTCAGACTGCGGCCGGATAAAGGAGAGTTGCTGCAGTTCGGCTCGAAGTCCAGAGAGTTCCATCTCCAATAGGGCTATCCGGTCCCGCACAGCTTCTTCCCGCTGAATAGCACCTTCTAGCTCAGCTCGGCGTCCATCAAGCATAAGTGTCAGCTTCCCCAACTCGGATTTGCATTCTGACCTCTGCAATTTCAGCGCCGTTAGCTTATCAACCATGGTCCGTGCTAGGAAATCCCTCCGATGCACGAATTTAAGCAAAAGCAAGACCCGCTGAGCCCATGTGTCCAGAGGGCAACCCATAGCCTGCAGACCGGCAGTGAAGCGATCAGCAATTTCCTTCAGCTGCAAATATGTCAAGCCAGGCTGAGATTCTACCAGCTGGCGCAGCATATCCAGGTTCTGCCAGACAAAGCTCTCAGACGATGCAAAGCCAAAAGAAGCAGAGGGGATCACTTCGAAGGTCACTTCGCTATCGATGTCTGCCCACAGTGCGACATCCGGCTGAGAGGATGAAGACGGTAAATCTGCTGGAAGAACTGGCCGGTCCCTCTCCGTGCCCTCTGGCTGAACTGAAGATTCCCCTCCGTCTCGGGCGCTATGGCTTGAACATCAGTGGAGGGAGGACCGATGAATGATGGAGCTATCTCTTCATGAATCTTCTGAATAAGGGCTTCATCTTCAGCTACTCTTCTTGATAATGGGGGCGAAGGGTCTCTAGTCTGTAAAGGCAGAAATCCAGTTTCTATAGCCACTGTGGCAGGGACTGCTGACTCAGGCGCAATTGACATTATGGCAGCCGGTATGAAAGCGGAGCTTCTGGCTGGGTCTGCTTCGGCTCTGAACTCTGAGGCCCTGACAAGGACGGAAATCTCTCCTGGTGATCCTAAGTCCAACGATGCTAAATCTGTCGAGGACTGTATCCGCGTCGGCACAGGGCGAATGATCTCGAGAATTCCCGTGCAAGTTAATGGCTGGAAAGGGACAATAGCCCAGTTTGTGGAAGAAATGTCCGTGATAGCCGCAGTTGTGTCTGAGCTAGCAATGGCAATGCCCTGAGACCAAAACAAAGCAACTTCAGCGCTAGATATAAAAGAAGAAGGGGCAGATGAAGCAACAAACATGAAAAGGAACCCACCCTTGAAGCAGGGTCCACATCCTCGAAGTGGGGTGAAAGAGAAGGAAGCTCCGTAGTCGGAATGACAAATGGTGGAGTTATGTCAATCTCGGTATCGAGCCCGGCAAACTCCTCTTGCAACTCCTCCTCAGGAGATAGCACCACCAGTTTAGCAGGCTGAAAAGACGGAACACCCTTTACAAATACAAGTGGGGCCTCTGATTCAGGAGCATCTCCCTCACTGTCGCTGAAGGTTGCTTCCTCCTCATCAGAGGCGGTCTTAGAACTGCCTGAGGATATTTCCACACTAGCTGTACGCTGTGGGGCCACCTCTAAAACATGCCGAGATGTAGACCGGGTAATTATGCGCCTGGCCGGAACGGTACGCTGCTTCGACTGAGCCTTGTAACCTTCCTGTGGTGGAAGCAACTCTTCTGTCACCACAGCCTCAGTCTGCTCCTCGCCTGCCGCTGATGCAAAAAGAAACCTCTGAGAAATGTAGCAAAGAAGACAAATACAGGTATGAAACAGATGAGAAGATACACTTACCCCTCGCCTCACTAGCCGGCGTAGGAGAAGGCAATCTGGTCTCCACCACAGAAGGTGCTATGACTGTCTCTTCGGCTGTGCAAAAAGAATGGGTCAAATTCAAGGACTTCTTTGAGATCCTGCAGAAGACAGTGAAGAATGCAAATGCAAGCTCTTGATGTTACCCTGAACCGGTGTCGAAGCAGCCTCCCTCTGCAGCTCAAACTCATCAAATGATGGAATGTCAGGGAGAGGGGTCCCAGTATCCATCGCCACCGAAGTCGACTGTTGAATATGGGCCTTTTTGGCCTTCCTGGCCTTCCCAACTGCAGTCTTGACTGCGGAAGCCTTCCTCTTCTTGCCAGGAGGCAGGGGAGTAGTGGTCGGTGCCGCGGCAGGGACTTCAAAATAAGTGGGCTTCTCGGCCTGCGCAATAATCTTTCTATAGAGCCCCTGCCGCTTTATATCAGGCCGGTCTGAGGAGAATGGCAGAAGGATGATGGGATCAGTGGGTGCGAAGTTCAGATGCTAAGCAGAAAACACTGCAATCAGAAAAGAAGAAATCTTACCTGCCGGGCCGTCATAGAATACAGAAAGTGGCCAGTACATGTAAGCTACCTCCTTGGAGCGGGAAGCAGCCTCCTTGATGAGCCAGCACACATCACCGAATATCTGGCACTTCTCTACCAAAGCCGCCAGATCATTATAGCCGCGAAAGTCAAGGCATCGAAACAAGTCAAGATGGTCCATGCCCCAACCATCGACATAATGAAATGATATAAACAGTGGCTTGTTCAATATGCCAGCTATCGGGCTTTCTGCAGATAACCCATGCAAATTTAGCAGAATGAACAGCCAGGACGTCTGTCTATAGTACGTCTGAGTTCTATCTTCTCGGCGTACAAACGTCCTATATGGATGAAATCTATCAACTGGACCCCTCCAGGAAGCTACTGTCGGGAGCGGCTCTTCGACAGAAATGGGTATTGCTGCACTTCCAAGCGAGTGCCCCCTACATGGCTCAGATGTTTCAAACTCTGCATAAAGGTGTCCTCGTTGATAGCAGCGAAGACAGGAGCAAGCGGCTCGGAACTCTTTTCCTTCAAGGCCGCCGCTGAGTCAGATAATTCTCCGCCTCCCTCAGATGCTGTGAGTAAAGTTTTTTCAAGTGGGCTTCAGAAATATCAAACACCGGCCCAGGTTGCTGTTTCAGGAAGGAGCGCTCTGCCACGTCCCAGAAGGCACCCCTACCGTCCCTATAAAAGCCGGTCCGGATATTCCACCATTTGATATATTCTGGTGTTACCCGGGGAACACGGTTAGAAACAGGGGGCACCCTGAAAACTACATCATCCTGGCGATGATAGAAATCCCACCACAACCGGCCCTCGCCAACAATGATGGACCCGTGCTTGGCCCGGCTATCTAAGGGAAATTGGGCAGCCGAGGTAGGAATATGCTGGTCGTAGCCGAAGTTTCGCCCAAAGCGGAACGGATAGTATGGCTCCAACAGAAGCAGGCCACCCTTCCTGTAAACCAAAACACTGGGCCGAATTGCCATGGCCCATCTCACCAGCTCCGGCTCCAGGATTGGCCGAGCAGTGTTGACCCCTGAGACAGGGTGGATATATGTCTCTATTTCTTCCAGCTTGCACTCTCTCTGAGGATCAATCAAAGGAGCTGAACCTGCTGCCAAGCTCCAGAAATGTATGCTGCCGGGGGCGTCCACTGGTACTTTTATCAGTCGGCCCCTTATTTTAAACAGCTGATCATAAAAGGGACCAGGCTCAGCGCTGGCAAATTCAACCATCCTGGGTGACACTGTATCCGCCTGCAAGGTTCTCGGAGCTAATTCAGGGAATATACTGCAGACCCAGGCGTTGAAGAAATGAAAAGGACCCACGGTCCTCAAAGAACGGGGAGTCCGATGCTTGTACAGGTCCCCCAAAGATTTGTATATCAAGCACAGGGCCACTGGGCAGAGCGACAGCTTCATCCCCCATGCCATCTGACAAGCTGGATATATGGCCTCTGGCCGAATGATTGTCTCGTCCCCTTGTGGGAGAGCAAAAGTGCACAGCCAAAATGTAAAATAGGCCGCGCAGTGTGTGATGGGGTCTACGCCTGCTGGGTTGGGACCACCGCTGCCTGCGCGGCGCAATGAGGAGGGTAGCGCCGACTTATAACGGGGAGCCCTTACCTGCCTGCTAGCAGCCGGACCCATAGAAGGAAAGTCTGCATACTTCAGGGGACCGTCAAAGAAATACTGGATCCACTGCCCTATCCGGACCCTCATTTTGCTGCCTTTCTCTCGGGGTTGATAGCCTTTAGAGGACCCCCTGCTGTACGCCAGACAGATGGAGCGGTATACCTTCATCAGATATCGATATGAGAAGCCGAGGGAATACTTGCCCTCGCCATCAGAGCTATCCTTCTCGAAATCTGACAAGCAAACCTCCTCATACGGCTCGCCATCAATGGGCAGGCCAGAGAGCTGTGATAAACTCCAGAGATCCAGGGATGTCTCCCCCTCTGCTGTATAGAAAGTGTTGAATAAAGGGCAGAACACTTCAAACATTCCACAGCACAGCCCTCGGGATATGGGATACCGGAATCTAGAAGCGAAGACACTGTGGTACACCCCTGCTCTGATTAGCAGGGGGGCATATTCTATCAGAACAAACTCTGTAAACTCCACTGCCCCCACTCGAATAGGTGGGCGTCAGTGATTTTGGTGTCTCCGAACCAGCCAGCGGCCAGAAGGTACTTGAACTGAACGGCCGAACAATTCAGCACGAAGGGTTCTTCGCGATATCCCCACTTTAATGGTGCCAACAACATACCATAGCCGGGCTTCTCCCTATGAACTCGGCCGCTAGCATTATCCCACCGGGCAGGTGTGAATTCCGGGGCCCGGACCAGCATCTTCTTCTCTGGTTCCAGCTCCGATATGCCAAGGACGGCATCCCAGTCGCGCTTTTCCCCAGGAAGATAGATGGCCTTGCTGCGATACACTGAGTCCTTCAGGCTATCTCGCTCAGCAAGGATGGCAGCTTCAACTACGCGAGCTATCCGGTAATCTCGCATGCCGCCCACTGTGAAAGTCCGGATGAACGGCATCAAATGTCGGTCCTTCGGGAGGTCTGGCCGATAGTTACCATCCCGCCTGAAGCATGTCTCAGTCGCCGTGGAGTATACCCGGGCTGTCGACACGGTGTCAGTTTCAGAGTCAGATGATTCGTCAACTGAAGCAATCCTGTCATAGCCGAAATCCAGATTATGCACATTCAGCCAATTTACTGTGGCCCGAGATATGTCTGGCTGGGCCGATGAGCTAGCACCAACAGCTCCGGAAGATGCAACATCAGAACTGGAAGCCATTGCAGTGCCTGCAGTCGAAGAAAAAGTGTGAATTAAAAGCCAGTCTTGTGTAGATTGCAACATGAGATTCTATAAAAATTTCGGCAGCATCTCCCCTTATTCGGGGTCTACCCAAAAAGAATAGGGAATCACCAACCAAGAGGGGGTGATCCCGAAAGGAAAAGGGATTAAATCCCTAGTATCGTCCTACCCGGGTGAAATCCGACTAAACGGGAAGAAAGACGAGGGCGGCCGAGAGGAGACAAAGCTCCCACCGATGAAAGAAAACGGAAGAAGAAAAAGAAATGAAGAAAGAGAAAGAAGATGAAAAAATGAGAAAGAAAACCCTCTCGGGGGGTTAAATAGAGAAGGGGAGGGAGAAGCTTCTCGGCGCGAAGCAATGCGCGCCGAGAGCCCTCCACGCCGAGAGCTCCAGGTGGCCAAAAAGCGCGCCGAGAGCTCCATGCCGAGAGCACTCCACGCCGAGAGCTCCAGGCGGCCAAAAAGCGCGCCGAGAGCTCCATGCCGAGAGCCTCAGGCGGCCAGAAGGCGCGTCGAGAACCCCAGGCCGAAAGCCCCCAGGCCGAGAACCCCAGGCCGAGGCCCCCTTCCGCCAGGGCGCGCCGAGAAGCCCCAGGCCCAGAGCCCCTTCGTCCGCGCCGAGAAGCCCACGCCGAGAGATCCTTCGCGCCGAGAAGCCTTGCGCTGAGAGGGTCATGCCGAGAAGCTTGTGGCCCGTGCCAAGAAGCTCCAAATTGCTGAAAATAAAGAAAGTATGAAGAATGAAAATGTGAAAAGGGAAGGTAAGAGTGCAAAATATTGTTGCATCGAGATGATCAGGTCTGAGAACCGGATTAAAGACAAATTGAGGAAGATACCCTCAAATGATGAAAGACACCTGCAACCCCCGTGCCGCTTATTCTGCGCTTACGCCGCCCGCAGGTGGGGGGCATTTGTTGACACCTGGAAAATGAACAAGGGTGAAAACATAATTGAAAAGAGGGTCAGACCAACAGTGAAAGACCAATGATGAAGCTCATCAACTGTCTACCCTGCTAAAGCCCTTGTCGGCAAAGCTGATGCCCGGTGTCAATGTCACTCAGTCGGCAGCACTGATAAAGCAGCAGTCACTCGACTGATGAGACCTTCCAGCCCTTTAATGAGAGCTGTACTACTGTTTCGTCCAAGAATCCACGGATGATATGTCAGGCTAAGTCAGATGTCGGCTTACTGACAGATGTAATATGAGATGAAGATGAAGCCGGTACCGGTAGATGAAGATTGCAAAGGCTTTTGCAAAGTCAGAACAGAAGAAGAATGGTCTCCACAGATTATACACCCGGCGGAAGTCTTTCCGGACTAAAGCTGATGCCCGAGCTCGTCACCATTCAAGTGACGATATCGATAAGATAATACCCGGTCTTGTCACCGTTCAGATGGCAATTCTGATGAAACCCCTATCTACGGACTGATGAAACCCTTGTCTACGGACTGATGAGACCCCTGTCTACGGACTGATGAAAACCTTAATAATGATACAAGCTGTGTCACCAATGGAAGACCCCTTTTTGGTGATGATGCCCTTGAAAGACCCAAATGGGCCTGTGAAAGTGGCTAAAAAGCTTTAATTGGGCCTGCAAAGGATGGCGCCAAGAGCCAACTGCCGAAACCCAAAAGAGGGCGCCGAGAGCCACTTGCAATCGCGCCGGGAAGCCCCATTTGGGGCGCGCCGAGATGAAGCCTGCCGAGAAGGGGGGAAATGGGTATAAAAACCCTCTCCCTTCGAACAGATGCATGCCTGGAGAGAGAGACAAAAAGGAGAAGGAGAACAAAAAGAGAGAAGAAAAAGAGAAAAAGAAGCCAGAAAAGAAAGAGTAGAGAGGGAGTCCTGCCAAGAGAGAGTCCCCCTCGGCTAAGAGAAGAGAAGAAGCAGAAGAGAAGAAGCAGAAGAAAAGAAGAAGAAAAGGGCTCCAGGTGGGCTGCTAGGGGGAGGGAGAGGAGTCAATGCTCCACCCTCCCCATGTTTTTTTTTACCGATGTAATCTAGTGAGCCTTTGTCTTGATTTATCGAAAGTAGCCGACGAGTTCCGGTCTCAATCTCCATCTTTCTGCTTTGCATTTCTATTTCACAGTCGATGTAAGGCTTCGATGCGATGCAATGAAATGTCGACGTGACCCATTTGGGGATCTACTTATTAAGATGTCTGCTCTCCTTTGATCGAAATGTCTGCTCTCTGCTTATCTTTGTATGTTTATCGTTTATGCAAAACATTTAATGGTTCATACGAATCTTCTCTTTAGAGGCATGAAAATCGGGCCCCTCCTTGTGTTGTTCAGGGACCAGAGACATCAATCTCTTGGTCCCCTGAACCGCTAGCTATACGAGGGTATATCGATTCTTCGGATCACTGCTATTCCGCGGATTCTAGCGAATGACAATCTCGATCTCTCGACCCTCCATTCTAATCCCTTGGATGATTAGGGTCTGGAGTTTGATGCCAAAGGTTCCTCAGTCACCAGTTTCTAGATGCTATTGGGTTCGTCCGGGGGATCAGAGACAGTCATCTCTTGATCCCCAGGCGGCCGGCGGTAGAAATAAAACAAAGTCTTCAGAAATCCAGACGATGGTCTCGTTCCCCGTCGATCCTACCCTCCAGATCCCCCTTGGCCCTTTCTCAGGGAAATATCCATGAAACCCCCCTTCCTATACTTCAAATTCAACTTCAATCGCAGCCAGAAAACTCAGGAATCCCAGAAGCAGAGCATCGTCTGAACCCTGAAATCCTGCAGCGATTTCACCTTCTCGGCGTGCACAATTCCCCGCCGAGAACTATCCATCCGAGAGGCCTCCCTCTTCGGCTAAACGACAAAAAATGGCCATTTCAACCCTTCTCACGTGAGCCTCCATGCAAGCCTCCCGGCGCCAGGCTCCCGGCGCGGCCAGGAGCGCGCCGGGAAGCTCCATGCCGAGACCCCCTTCCCTATAGGCCTATTCAAGCCCCTCCATGCAAGCCTCTCGGCGCCACCTTCTCGGCGCGGCCATGAGCGCACCGGGAAGCCGCCGCCGAGACCCCCCTTTTGAACCCCTAAACCATGCCGAGAAGCCCCTCATTCGTCCAGCTAAACCCATGCCGAGAACCCTATTTCTCTGTCAAATTAAAACCATGCCGAGAGCCCCTCCTTCTCCGGCCGATGAAACCCAGTCCGAGGCCCTCTTCTGCACTGACATCCTTCAATCTTTTAGTCTCCATACACATATGCCCCGGGGATGTTCAGAGATCGTCATGGATGCCTTGAGAAGACATAGTAATGGGGAAGGCCTCCCCTACAGTCCTCATTCCCGATCTAGATTTCACCCTTATGAACCCAAAGGGCCATGTCATTATATGAGTTTCGAGGGATTTCAAGGGGATATTAAACGATGGAATAAAGGTAAGCGATGGCCCGGGGCCCGGTGCCCATCCTCGTTCGGTTGTCATTCCGGCACTCCGTGGATGATGACCTATCCTCTCTTGGCATAATTCAAGTTGAGGGGACATGCTGCCGAAATTTACACATACCTTGCCAGGTAGCTGTGATGTCCTCTCTCTCAACCCCGTTGGCCCACGGAGCTATGTCCCTACATGCTCTCCGACGGTCCTTTGAAGGGGGATATAGATGCAACATCGCGTACGCACGGGGCGCGTCATGTTACGCCAGTGCTTACTCGGATTCTGGGTCAGTTATGCCCGATCTTTTACGGATCCCACCCTGCCACTGTATGGGTGGTTTCCTATTCCCCACTTGGCATGGTCCAAGATGGTGGGAATATGCCGTCGGTTTTATCCCGAAATTAACCAACCCCTGCTTCGTCTAATCCACTTAATGTCTTGCAAATGAACGACTTCCGTCTCTTTTAAGCATGTGGCTTTACCGCTGTCATCCTCCTACCTTTAGCGTTTAATCAAGGGTTGTCCTTCCTTGGAAGGGCGTAATTAACGTCATAGTCTTTATGGTATGACGGACTTCTGGTCCAGACACGATCACTCACAATCGACTGACCAAGTCAGATCGAGCGCACAATGAAATCGTCACTTCGGTGACTGGCACGCCAATAAAAAAAATAAAAAATAAAAAAAATAAAAAAAATAAAAAAATCCGCGTCCACAGTACCCCAGTTCAAGCCTGGAATCAGATATAACCAATGGCATTCCAAAGCTTTTCCCTTAGAAGAAATATGCAATTGGGACGGTATTGTAATGAGTGTTTACTCATCTAACCGTCGATATTTTGTAATTTCACACATTGTACCATATTCTGATGCACATTTCATACCCGTATTCAAAGAAATCTCAGCGAACACTCCAATGGCCCCAATGTCCAAATTCCACACCATGTTACAAGCTTTAACCAGCCCAACACCTTTACATCATGATAAAGATTTACATTACCAACTGTCACGCTGGGCACCTCCTCGACCCAATGAATTACAAATATTACGTCTTGTAGCTCAACGAGCTGCATGATTCAATACATTCACTGCCATGGAACATCCTACTACCTATTTCCGATGGCAAGATGATCCATTACTATTCAATAACTGTTACATTTTCTATGGACCAATTATGCCACCAGAGCAGACAGCCAAAGTCTTCATACACGCTCAAAAATTACAAAAAGATTATACACAATTCAATGTATGTACACTCGTACATCCAAAAAACCTGCCAGTAGAATTAACGGCAGTCATTTATGAAGAAGAACCAGTTACTTCAGATGAATTTCAGAATGAAGTTTCCAAGGTCTCAGCTCTACTCGAAGAAGCAATTCAAGTTACGCCACATGTACCAGTTGGCACAGTATTACTACTTGCACCATTCACAACATTCAAGATGAAGCAAGATAAACACCTCGAAGAAAGCACAGATGAAACAACATCATCAAATGAAGCATCAACTTCTTCGGCATCATTCTCGAAGAAGCACAAAGCACGACAAAAGAAATGAAATTCGACAGTGAGGCATTCCAACTGTCCAACAAACACAGTCAAATAATACATGCAAAGCAAGGATCTACAAAAGCAAAGCAAAGCAAAAGCCATGAAGTCTATCTACAAGATATCAACATCAAAGACACTTGTCAAGCAGCAAGCAAAAGAAAACGACATCAAAGCAAAGTCTCTTAGACTTATGTCCAAACATTATCACAAGGAATCCAGCTTTATGTCACATCCTCCTTTATATCGACATCAAGCAAAGAAATATCAAACAAGAAGTCAAGAAGACATCAAATGAAGCAATGCATTATGTAAGGAATCTACTTTATGTCAAACTCAAGCATCTTTACTTTATGTAAATGTCAAATGAGTCATCAAAGTCTAGTCATCATGAAAGAGACATCGAATGAATTATTGAGCCCCGGGGAGCCATAATTCACAAGAAGTCACTTTCCATCACATCATGACACCTCAACCATGCATTATTGTACCCACATTCCATGTGAATGTATAACTCATTTACATTTCCTTTAGAGCTCTCCACATCTATATAAGGGAGATAGGACTCATTCGTAAGGGCATCCTTCATCTGGAGGAGTTCATCCTTCACCGAAAAGAGTTCCTACGAATCATCCTACATCTTACATTTCCCAAGCATCATTCAGGAGGACTTCTCCTCCAACCCATCGGCACAATGTAGGTCCTACGCCTTTAGTCCTTCGGGACATAATCAATAAATTTCATATTTTCATATTGCAAGATTGCAAGAATGTCCATGATATTATCTTACCAATCATCTTCATACATATCAGTTTACATCATGAATCATATTCATGAAGAAATCAAGATTATATATCGTGAAGAAACCATGAAGATGATATCAATCATATCTTATGATATAATCATGAAAGACATATTCATGAATCTAGAGAAAAGGAAGATTATCATGAAGAACTTCGTAAGTTTAGCAACTCTGGAGGCTCTGGATTCGCGATGTAAGACCCGGGTGGGGCAGCAGCGATTGAACTTGAGCTTTGTTAAATGAACGAACTATTCTGATATCTTCGATTCTCTTAGATCATCATGTCTATCTCATGCCATTATTTAATATCTGCAATATTATTATTTCCGCGACGCCTTTCCGCTATCCTTCAAGTTGTTTTTGTTGATGTTTTTTAAATGACCATTTTTTAAAGAATTTGCCTTGATAATTTGGTTTCCAAAAAGATTTTTGAAACTTGTATGTTTGATAAGGACGATATCGATATGATCTGTTTGATCTTTTTTGTCTATCAATAATTTTGGAATATCGTCATTTTTTATGTTTTTTGTGATGTTTTCGATGTTTCGTTTTATAACATCCATATATTCTTTAGGTACAAAGTATTGTTTGCCAAAACATTTTAGACTGTTTTCTTTTAATACTTTTTTAACTTCTTCTTTAGCTCTTAGATTAATGCAATCTTTTGTCATTTGGGCTTTGATTAATCGAAAGCGGCCGCCAAGGGTATCTGGTTAATTCTGGAATGCATCTTTAGTATATTTTTCTTTACATTTGAGGCCGAATTTTGGGGGTAGTTTATCAAAGAGATTATCTTTGAATTGGATGATTTTTAAGGCGTTGAATAATTGGTAATATGAATATGATTCAATAAGATATGTTTAATATCTTTATCAGAATCATTTATCGGAATCATTTACTTTCTTTTTAAAACTAGGCTCTGATACCATTTTTACAGATGTAAAATGGTAGTCAGTAGTTGTATTGAAATGTGTTCAAAATTGGAATCATAAATCGGACTCATAAATCAGAATCATTTACTTTCTTTTTAAAACTAGGCTTTGATGCCATTTTTACATATGTAAAATGGTAGTCAGTAGTTGTATTGAAATGTGTTCAAAATTAGAATCATAAATCGGACTCATCAATCGGAATGAACTAATTTTCCTCTACCACCCTGAAGAAGATAAAATCAAACAATTACTGAAATAAGTATGTTCTAAACATCCACAAGATCAAACAATAAAACGTAAAAAGGTCATTGCACATATTGAACTCTTACCAGATAAAAAGAATAAAATCATCCGAGCAAAACCGATGATTTATACAAGAGAAGATCGATTAGAATTTCAAATACAAATTACAGAACTTCTCACCAAAGGTCTAATCGGAAAAGGCAATAGCCCACATAGTTCACCAGCTTTCCTTGTAAACAACCACTCTGAACAAAAACGTGGTAAAAAATGAATGGTTATAAATTATAAACAAATTAATGACAATACAGTCAACGATGGCTATTATATTCCGAACAAATCTGAACTCATTCAACTTGTTGCAAATAAAAAATATTTCTCATCATTTGATTGTAAATTTGGTTTCTTTCAAATACAATTAACAGAAGAATCAAATCATTTAACAACATTCAGTTGTCCACAAGGACAGTATCAATGGAAAGTTTTACCAATGGGTTTAAAACAAGCACCAGGAATCTTTCAAAGATTCTTGGATGAATCATTCAAACCTCATATTGAATATTGTTGCATCTATGTTGACGATATCATTGTCTATTCCTCCGCATTAGAACAACATTATCAAGATGTAACAACCATACTTCATCAATGCAAAACTGATGGAATCATCCTATCTGAAAAGAAAGCACAATTATTCCTTACAAAAATCAATTATCTCGGCTTAGAACTTGAAAATGGAAAGCACTGCTTACAACCTCATATTCTGAATAACATACGTAATTTTCCTAGCCAAATCAAAGATAAAAAGCAACTACAAAGAATTTTAGGAATCCTTAATTATGCTGAAGGATATATTAAAAAACTCTCAGAAATTAGAAAACCATTACAAGCTAAACTGAAAAAAGACCAAATATGGAAATGGGAAGACACAGACACAGAATATGTTGAAAGTCTTAAACAAAAATTCAATAAATTACCTACACTCTATTTCCCACAAGAAGGGGATTTACGTATCCTCGAAACCGATGCCTCGTACAATTACTGGAGTGCAATTCTAAAAGCTAAAACTGAAACAAAAGAAGAACTCTGTAAATATACCTCTGGAACATTCCAACTCGCACAACTTAATTATCATTCAAATGAAAAAGTTATTACTCGCAGTAATACTCGGTATAAGAAAATACAGAATCTATCTTTTACCAAAACCTTTTCTTATTCGAACTGATAACAAAAATTTGAGCTACTTCCAAAAATAAAAAATCAAAGGTTCTCGCAATGAAGGCAGACTTATCCGATGACAATTTGAATTAAGCCAATATAACTTTACAATACAACACATTGATGGAATTAAAAATAGTCTACCTGATGCCTTAACAAGAGAATTACATCCAGCATATACAATATGCCAAGAATAGTTGATCTTATTCCTGAAGAACAAACGGTTATGATACACCAACAACAAATTAACGATCACTTAATTATGCATACACAAAGCCCCAAGTATACACGCTATTATCAAACAACGAAAAAAATACTTGTGTCAAACACACACACGACACGGTTTCGAATTGAGTTTCTTTCTGCAGAATTACCCTGTCGTACGATATTTCAACAATGCTGGTTTACCAATCCAGAAACACCACATCGTTTTGAAGTAGGACTCAAAATTTTAATACATTATTCACACGAACAAATAGAAACCCCTACATATTAGAAGAACCTACAACTAGGCAAATAATCACTTTAGAAATTGATCCCATTAAGATACGAGTTTGGAATTTACCTCACTATATTGAACATCCTAACACAGGCTATCAAATTTTACAGCTTGGTAGTGAATTTATCAATCCTACGTTCGATATACAAGAACTTCATGAAAAATCCACATATCAATACGTTCGGTGGTGATGTACGAATCCACATTCATACATCTAACAAGAGGCCTAAGAGCCATAAATTACAGGAGAAATATCCGAAGTAGGCCATAGAGCCATATATTACAGGAGAAATATCTGAAGACAGTCTCTGATGTTATATACATCAGTAGCATATATAAGTTATTCATATATTTATGATATTTCTTCTCTATTTACAGCCTCTACAAAAGCTTCAACCTTCAACAACAACAACCAATGACTCTGTTTGAAATTCTACTAGCCTCAGGGATTTCACATCCCATTGAATTGAAATATCAAAGTTACAATTCCCTTACACCTCTAGTCAAAAATGGCTATGAATACAAACACCATTTTGCCACAATATGGGATCATTATGACTCTTACCCAACAAGAGACCAGGGCCTTTACTATTCAAACCCGGCCTTGAAAACATTCATGATCTTTGAAAACAACAATGTTGAATTAGTGATGCCAACTTATATCCCGATAGTACCTCAATTCAAACCTGGAACCAGATACAACCAATGGCATTCCATCGCCTTTCCCTTAGAAGAAATATGTAATTAGGACGGTATTGTAATGAGTGTTTACTCATCTAACCGTCGATATTTTGCAATTTCACACATTATACCATATTCTGATGCACATTTCATACTAGTATTCAAAGAGATCTCAGTGAACACTCCAATGGCCCCATTGTCCAAATTTCACACCATGTTACAAGCTTTCACCAGCCCAACACCTTTACATCATGACAAAGATTTCCATTACCAACTGTCACGCTGGGCACCTCCTCGACCCAAGGAATTACAAATATTACATCATGTAGCTCAACGAGCTGCACGATTCAGTACATTCATTGCCATGGAACATCCTGCTGCCTATTTCTGACGACAAGATGATCCATTACTATTCAACAACTGTTACATTTTCTATGGACCAATTATGCCACCAGAGCAGACAGCCACAGTCTTTCATACACACTCAAAAATTACAAAAAGATTATACACAATTCAATGTATGTACACTCGTACATCCAAAAAACTTGCTAGCAGAAGCAACGGCAGTCATTTATGAAGAAGAACCAGTTACTTCAGATGAATTTTAGAATGAAATTTTCAAGGTCTCAACTCTACTCGAAGAAGCAATTCAAGTTACGCCACCTGTACAAGTTGGCACAGTATTAATACTTGCACCATTCAAACTATTCAAGACGAAGCGAGATAAAAATCTCGAAGAAAGCATGTTGTGACAAACAATACTTTGTACCTAAAGAATATGGATGTTATAAAACGAAACATTGAAAAACATCATAAAAAATTAAAAAAATGACGATATTCCAAAATTATTGATAGACAAAAAAGATCAAGCAGATTATATCAATATCGTCCTTATCAAAGATACAAGTTCCGAAAATCTTTTTGGAAACCAAATTATCAAGGCAAATTCTTTAAAAAATGGTCATTTAAAAAACATCAACAAAAACAACTTGAAGAATTGAAAAAGCCTCCTCGTCCGAATGGCAAAGGAAAATAATGCAGATGCTGGATCTGTAATGAAGAAGGACACTATGCAAATGAATGTCCCATCAGAAATACAAATTACAATAAATTTAAGGTTGAAAAATTAAAACCCTTAGAAGAACAATCGTTTTACCCTCTTGAAAATTATTATACTTCTGAAGAAGATGAAATCTAATACGTAGAAACTGATTTTGATTCTTCTACTGATTTTACTACCAATTTGACTCATGAAAGTTCTGACACAAATGATACCTCAGATTCTGATAATTCTAATGACTCCGATTAAGCATTCAAATCCACATAGCATTATATGCAGTGGTGATGTATGAATTACATCTAAGAAAAAGCCTAAGTGCTATACGATACAGGAGAAATATCTAAAGCAGGCCACAGAGCCATATATTACAGGAGAAATATCCTAAGATAGTCTCTGATGTTATATACATCAATAGCATATATAAGTTATTCATATATTTATGATATTTCTTCTCTATTTACAGCCTCTACAAATGCTTCAACCTTCAATAACAACAACCAATGACTCTGTTTGAAATTCTACTAGCCTCAGGGATTTCACATCCCATTGAATTGAAATATCAAAGTTACAATTCCCTTACACCTCTAGTCAAAAATAAAACTCTTAGAAGAACAATCGTTTTACCCTTTTGAAAATTATTGCACTTCTGAAGAAGATGAAATCTATTACGTAGAAACTGATTCTGATTCTTATACTGATTTTAGTACCAATTCGACTGATGAAAGTTCTGACACAAATGATACCTCAAATTCTGATAATTCTAATGACTCCGATTGAGTCTTCAAAAGCAATACAAATCCACATAGCACTATGCAGTGGTGATGTATGAAATTACACGATACCAATTTTACAGGGGATTTGTTGTGTCTGCTTGGGGTGCGGAATTCAGGATATGATAACAGCTTCATATGATTTTTACGTTTTGGTTTTGTCAGATTTTCCATTATTTATGGAAATAAAGATTGATTTTAACATGCTTGGTGTTTTACATGATAGCGGAAAAGCATCGCGGAAATAAAGATATCGCATGAGATAGACATGATGATCTGAGAGAATCGAAGATATCAGAATAGTTCGTTCGTTTAACAGAGCTCAAGCTCAATCGCTGCTGTCCCACCCGGGTCTTACATCGAGAATCCAGAGCCTCCAGAGTTGCTAATCTTACGAAGTTCTTCATGATAATCTTCCCTTTCTCTAGATTCATGAATATGTCTTTCATGATTGTATCATAAGATATGTTTGATATCATCTTCATGGTTTCTTCAAGATGGATAATCTTGATTTCTTCATGAATATGATTCATGATGTAAACTGATATGTATGAAGATGATAGACAATACAATATCATGGACATTCTTGCAATCTTGCAATATGAAAATATGAAATTTATTGATTATGTCCCGAAGGACTAAAGACGTAGGACTTACATTGTGCCGATGGGTTGGAGGAGAAGTCCTCCTGAATGATGCTTGGAAAATGTAGGATGTAGGATGATTCGTAGGAACTCCTTTCGGTGAAGGATGAACTCCTCCGGAAGAAAGATGCCCTTAGGAATGAGTCCTAGCTCCCTTATATAGATGTGGAGAGCTCTAAATGAAATGTAAATGTGTTGTACATTCACATGGAATGTGGGTACAATAATGCAGGGTTGAGGTGTCATGATGTGATGGAAAGTGACTTATTGTGAATTTTGGCTCCCCGGGGCTCAATAATTCATTCGATGTCTCTTTCATGATGACTAGACTTTGATGTCTCATTTGGCATTTACATAAAGTAAAGATGCTTGAGTTTGACATAAAGTAGATTCCTTGCATAATGCATTGCTTGATTTGATGTCTTCTTGACTTCTTGCTTGATATTTCTTTGCTTGATGTCGACATAAAGGAGGATGTGATATAAAGTTGGATTCCTTGTGATAATGCTTGGGCATAAGTCCAAGTGACTTTGCTTTGATGTCGTTTTCTTTTGCTTGCTGCTTGACAAGTGTCTTTGATGTTGATATCTTGTAGATAGACTTCATGGCTTTTGCTTTGCTTTGCTTTTGTAGATCCTTACTTTGCATGTATTATTTGACTGTGTTTGTTGGACAGCTGGAATGCCTTACTGTCGAATTTCATTTCTTTTGTCGTGCTTTGTGCTTCTTCGAGAATGATGCCAAAGAAGTTGATGCTTCATTTGATGATGTTGTTTCATTTGTGCTTTCTTCGAGGTGTTTATCTTGCTTCATCTTGAATGTTTTGAATGGTGCAAGTAGTAATACTGTGCCAACTGGTACAGGTGGCGTAACTTGAATTGCTTCTTCGAGTAGAGCTGAGACCTTGGAAACTTCATTCTGAAATTCATCTGAAGTAACTGGTTCTTCTTCATAAATGACTGACGTTGCTTCTGTTGGCGGATTTTTTGGATGTACGAGTGTACATACATTGAATTGTGTATAATCTTTTTGTAATTTTTGAGCGTGTATGAAGACTTTGGCTGTCTGCTCTGGTGGCATAATTGGTCCATAGAAAATGTAACAGTTGTTGAATAGTAATGGATCATCTTACCATCGGAAATAGTGATGCGGAACGGGACTAAAAAGGACTGGACCTACTATGAAGACCAAGTGCGGCCAGCACTCACACGTGACAAGGCAAGCCGAGAGATCGACCTCCGTACTATTCCTCCGAAGAGAGGCGTCTCTCAACAAGAAACCCAAGTCCACGGCCGTCCCTATGAGGGAAACGAGTGGATCAAAGCGGCAAAGGGAGCCGACGCGCAACTATGGGAGTCTAGTCCGAGCTCGGTGCTCGACTAGGGCCACGGAATGGTGCTCTCAACTCGCAAAACCCACGGTGAATTGAATATGTAGCTAGGATCCTACACTCGCACGCTGCATAATCGAGAGCATACTAGCAAAGCAAATGCCAAGGGAAGGAACGTCGCACGTACCTCCACGCCTAGGCGTGGGGAAGGAACCCCGGCCGAGACCAACAACCCCGATACACGTAGAAGTAATAATACACAATTGACCCAAAATGCCCACTCCTCGCAGGGAGGTAACAGGCTACAAACAGAGGAGTCGGGGCTGCCGATGCACGGGCTGACGGGCAGCACTCGGTGAAGGGGTGGGCCGCGAGGAGGTCCCGGGTAGCTCTGCGAACTGCTGAAAGAACGTCCACCTCTGGAGGGGCTGAGGTGGCAGGAGTCCCCGGTACCTTGCTGTCGTGGGGTCGCTCCTCCGGAAAGAAGAAGGATGTCGCCGATCCTCGGGGAAGCCTCTGGAGTGCGTTCGGAAGGAGGGGACAGGTTGCTGGCCAACCTGCACAAGCCCGCCAAACAGCCCGGGGGCGACTCCGGTAAGCGCCCTTAATCACGTCCTGGACCTGCGAAATTCAGCGAGGGCGCTGGTGGGGATGTCCCACAGGCGCCCGTGGAAGGAGAACTGCAGTCGAGGCCGATGGTGACCGTGGCAATTCGTCAAACACCTGGCGTGCAGTCGGACTGCCTGTCTGCCCACACCGGTAGAGACCAGGAGAACAGTCGGTACGCAGGCTTCCGGACAGATTTAGGGATGGGGTTTTCTCTGGTGGGTAGCTTACAGGTAGGGCTAACAGATGACCAAGGTAGCGGGGGCGGTGCCTTGGAGGATTTGGGCGTGGGCGGGGTGGAAAGTGGGGGTCGCAGCCTGCACTTCAGGGCAGTCAGGTCTGTGAACCCGAGATGGGATATGAGGGCGTAGGGGTGCGGATGGAATTCTGACCAGGGGCGGCCACTGGAGATGGAGTGGTGTGTGTGGAGATAGCCCTCCAATTTTCAGGCCATTCCAGTAAGGGGAGGTGGTGGTCCCTTTGGAGGGTACTGCGGATCTGTCCCGCCGGGTTACTGTAGCGCCCAGAGGAGGACCGAAAGTAGCCACAAAGGGAAGTTTCAGCCCCAATGGAGTTTTGGGATGAAACCACCACGAATGGTTCGGGGACAGGGAGGGGAACAACTTATGTGAAGAGGTTGTGGTCGATCGGAGAAGGAACGGGGGTGCACACGGGTGTCCAAGGCGACTCTGATCACAGGCGAGTCTGTCCCGGGAGCAGCCTGCGCGACGAAAGTGTCTACAAAGACAACTTCCTCTGTGATTCGAGTTTTGGGACAAGGCCGGTGGGGTTGGAAGGGGGACTTGTAGGGGAAGAAAAGTCTAGAAGAAAGCCAGACGGTTTGCCCACAGAGAGGGTTCGTACCGACGTGATCTTTGGACCCCTAGCTTGCAGGCAGAGCAGGTGCATCCGAGATTGGATTGAACGCCACCGAGCTTGACGTCGTCTCGCCGCTTGGATCTCTCTCCGACATGGGATGAAGAGACTCGCTTCACAGCACGATCCTCACCTCACCAGGACCTCCTTCTCAAGGGAGTCGCACCCAGGAGTTGGAGATGGAGGAAGAAGAAGATGGGGGATAGGGGAAGAGAGGGGCGTCGCACCCCTTGGGGAAGGATGGAGAAGGTCGCCCTCTCCTTGGTGGTGGCTGCGCACAAGGTTTCTCACAAATTAATTCTTCATTATCTTTCAAAGGAAAAAAATACAAGGTTTATATATGGGGAGGGGAGGTGCTAGGGTTGAAACCCTAGCCAAGAGGGAGGGGAGGGGGATGCGCCACATGGCATGGGGAAAGGGGGGGCGCAACAAGGCAAGGGGGGGGGGAGGGCCGCACCCCTCTTCCTATAATCTAGGAGAGGGGCGGCTGCCACCTTCCAAGAGGAGGGAAAAGAGTTGGGGCGCCCAAAACCCTAACCCTAGGTGGGCTAAGCAAGGGAGTGGGTGGCCAGCCCATATGGGCCAGAGATTGAACCAAAAAAATGGCCCAATAGCCCTATCTCCTATCTAATAAGCATAAAATGGTCCAACTAAAGCCTAATTTGCTCCAAATGGCCTACAAAGGTCCACACAACTAATAAAAGTGTCCACGCAGGGACTAATCCAAGGCCCAACATGGCCTAAAGCATAAAATAACTAAAGATAGCTCTACTAGTCTGCCAAGTGGTCGCCGAGCCAAAGGGATGCCGGCATGCTCCGTGTGCTCCGTCGAGTGATGCGGCGCGTGTCCTCACCAATTCTCCCCGGGTGGGAAGAACTCGACCCCGTCGAGTAAGGGTCACGGTCGCTCAAGTAACGCTCCAGCAGGTCCGGGTCGATCCGCTCCAGCTCTCCACGTGTGATCCAGGTGTCGTCTGTCGCAGGGCGCCCTCTCCAACGCACTAGAAAGCGCTGGTAGGCTCCGCTCCTGGTCGTGGTCACCTGCTCATCCAGTATGCAATCTATATGCTCGCGTGTCTGTAAAGGGGCTGGAGGAGGTGGACGCTCCGAAGGTGTGATGCTCTCAACAGGAGGGGTAGGCCCAAAAAGCTCACTGGGAATCACCGCGGGATCCCGATATGCCACCAGATCAGAGACATTGAACGTCGAACTGATCCCATAGTCGTCTGGCAGCTCAATCTCATACGCATTCGACCCTATTCGCTTCAGAACTCGGAAGGGTCCTGCACCGCGGTCCTGGAGTTTCTTCACGGCCCCCGAAGGGAACCGTTCAGGTCTAACCCTGATCATGACGTACTCTCCCACTTGGAACTCACGGGTGCGTCGATGCGCATCAGCTAGATCCTTATAACGTGCGTTGCTGGCCTCAAGGTGGTGATGATGCAGACTCCGAACTAGCTGTGTTGACTCATACCTATGTGAATGCAGTGGGGGTCCTGGACATCCAAACACAGACCTAGCATGCCTATGACTCCTACATGATTGGACAACACGGGGAGGACCAGGACAACCAAAGTTGTATCTATCATGCATGGGTGTCCTACGGAATGTGGTAGACTCATGGGGACTAAATTGCCCAAACTCACTCATGACATTCCCTATATGAGACAAACCCCTATATGATGGTGGACATGAAGAAACATGGGGAAGAGACATGTGTCCCTGGCCTCCTAAGCTCGGGCATCTGGATGCCGGTAAGGTGAGGTGTTGACTAGAAGGCCTAGGTGGTGTATGATAGTGGACCTCCTCGACAAGGTGGGGAAAAGAATATGGGTCGAGAGGCTCACTAGGGAGGGGATCGAAAGGGTCAAAGAAATGATGACCCCTCCCGACAGGTCCCTTCACAATACTTGCCCATGTGCGACATTCGCCCAGGTGCAGATAATCACCTTCAGGCACTCTCATGTATGGGGCAAGAGGCTCATGAGGAAGGCAAGGAAGGCAAGGTTCCTCCCTCGGGACCGTGAAACCATAAGCGGGGACAAAATCAACCTCCATGGGTATGGGAAATAATAAAAGGACCTCGGATGTGATATGTCCTATGGTGTAGACCGAGGTAATAGACCCCAAAGCAGGGAGTGTAAAGCTATGACTATAGGGTTGGTCAGACCCTAAGGTCAACATATAAGTCAACTCCCATTGATAATCTAAACTCCTAAGGAAGTCCTTCACATTTTCAAGAAAGCAGAAGGACCGAAAAGTGGTGTGAAAGGAGTTAAGGGGTATTATTGGGAGGGCTGGTCCCATGGGTGTATAGCAAGGAATGGAGACATCTAGAAGTGGACCCTCCCTTAGCCAGCTAGCTAAAGACTCACCAATGACCAGTTCACCCTCGGAAGGTAAGAATGTCTCTATATGAGGGTCTAAGGGTGAAGCCTCTCTCTCGGGAGGGGAAACGGAGTCCTCTATGATGTGGAGGGGATCACTCCCTAACTCCTCAACCTCAGTTAGGTACTCCTCAATCAACTCCTGTTCAGCCTCGTAACTCACTGGAACAAACCCAGGTGATGACATGGAGGTGGTCGGCGTAACGCCGTCATGGAAGACAAACTCACCGGGAAGGTGAGATGGGTGTAAGGTGCAGGTCCTCCTATCCAGGTCGATGGTCGCACTTCTTTCCTCCAACCAAGTTCGCCCTAAAATGATGCATGGACCAGCAAGTGTGCTGATCTTGCACCAAGCGCCATCGAAATATTTAACGGGGCCAAACCACCGTTGAAACTCGATAAAAGCTAAACCATCACGGAGAACAATCTCCCCGGTCTTAGAGAGTGACTCAACAATGTCTTGTGAGACACAGTTAGACGACACCCTACTGATGAAGTCGATCTCCGTATGCATCCCATTAGGTAGGATGGCAGTGGACATGACAGGGCGCTGGAATGACTCGGCCATCGGTATAGGGATCGGGTCTCCCGACGACTGAGTGGTAGGGCGACACCTAGGGATCGTGCCATAAGAGCGTCGAATCGGGCCAACAGGGATGACCAATCTGACACGTGGGCACGAGGAACCACCATGGGGCTGGCGGGGAGCTGGACATGCAAGACTCAACGAGACAAGGATAAAAACTCTAACTAGACACAAGCCTAAAATGACAATGCAATGGTTGGTTACCTAGATGAACTAAGAGACTCAATGCACCCTAGACAACCTAAAGACTCAAAAGACCTAAGACCCCAATTTGTTAGAACAAACTGGTTCCCTAAGCTCTGATACCAAAATTTGATGCGGAACGGGACTAAAAAGGACTGGACCTACTATGAAGACCAAGTGCGGCCAGCACTCACACGTGACAAGGCAAGCCGAGAGATCGACCTCCGTACTATTCCTCCGAAGAGAGGCGTCTCTCAACAAGAAACCCAAGTCCACGGCCGTCCCTATGAGGGAAACGAGTGGATCAAAGCGGCAAAGGGAGCCGACGCGCAACTATGGGAGTCTAGTCCGAGCTCGGTGCTCGACTAGGGCCACGGAATGGTGCTCTCAACTCGCAAAACCCACGGTGAATTGAATATGTAGCTAGGATCCTACACTCGCACGCTGCATAATCGAGAGCATACTAGCAAAGCAAATGCCAAGGGAAGGAACGTCGCACGTACCTCCACGCCTAGGCGTGGGGAAGGAACCCCGGCCGAGACCAACAACCCCGATACACGTAGAAGTAATAATACACAATTGACCCAAAATGCCCACTCCTCGCAGGGAGGTAACAGGCTACAAACAGAGGAGTCGGGGCTGCCGATGCACGGGCTGACGGGCAGCACTCGGTGAAGGGGTGGGCCGCGAGGAGGTCCCGGGTAGCTCTGCGAACTGCTGAAAGAACGTCCACCTCTGGAGGGGCTGAGGTGGCAGGAGTCCCCGGTACCTTGCTGTCGTGGGGTCGCTCCTCCGGAAAGAAGAAGGATGTCGCCGATCCTCGGGGAAGCCTCTGGAGTGCGTTCGGAAGGAGGGGACAGGTTGCTGGCCAACCTGCACAAGCCCGCCAAACAGCCCGGGGGCGACTCCGGTAAGCGCCCTTAATCACGTCCTGGACCTGCGAAATTCAGCGAGGGCGCTGGTGGGGATGTCCCACAGGCGCCCGTGGAAGGAGAACTGCAGTCGAGGCCGATGGTGACCGTGGCAATTCGTCAAACACCTGGAGTGCAGTCGGACTGCCTGTCTGCCCACACCGGTAGAGACCAGGAGAACAGTCGGTACGCAGGCTTCCGGACAGATTTAGGGATGGGGTTTTCTCTGGTGGGTAGCTTACAGGTAGGGCTAACAGATGACCAAGGTAGCGGGGGCGGTGCCTTGGAGGATTTGGGCGTGGGCGGGGTGGAAAGTGGGGGTCGCAGCCTGCACTTCAGGGCAGTCAGGTCTGTGAACCCGAGATGGGATATGAGGGCGTAGGGGTGCGGATGGAATTCTGACCAGGGGCGGCCACTGGAGATGGAGTGGTGTGTGTGGAGATAGCCCTCCAATTTTCAGGCCATTCCAGTAAGGGGAGGTGGTGGTCCCTTTGGAGGGTACTGCGGATCTGTCCCGCCGGGTTACTGTAGCGCCCAGAGGAGGACCGAAAGTAGCCACAAAGGGAAGTTTCAGCCCCAATGGAGTTTTGGGATGAAACCACCACGAATGGTTCGGGGACAGGGAGGGGAACAACTTATGTGAAGAGGTTGTGGTCGATCGGAGAAGGAACGGGGGTGCACACGGGTGTCCAAGGCGACTCTGATCACAGGCGAGTCTGTCCCGGGAGCAGCCTGCGCGACGAAAGTGTCTACAAAGACAACTTCCTCTGTGATTCGAGTTTTGGGACAAGGCCGGTGGGGTTGGAAGGGGGACTTGTAGGGGAAGAAAAGTCTAGAAGAAAGCCAGACGGTTTGCCCACAGAGAGGGTTCGTACCGACGTGATCTTTGGACCCCTAGCTTGCAGGCAGAGCAGGTGCATCCGAGATTGGATTGAACGCCACCGAGCTTGACGTCGTCTCGCCGCTTGGATCTCTCTCCGACATGGGATGAAGAGACTCGCTTCACAGCACGATCCTCACCTCACCAGGACCTCCTTCTCAAGGGAGTCGCACCCAGGAGTTGGAGATGGAGGAAGAAGAAGATGGGGGATAGGGGAAGAGAGGGGCGTCGCACCCCTTGGGGAAGGATGGAGAAGGTCGCCCTCTCCTTGGTGGTGGCTGCGCACAAGGTTTCTCACAAATTAATTCTTCATTATCTTTCAAAGGAAAAAAATACAAGGTTTATATATGGGGAGGGGAGGTGCTAGGGTTGAAACCCTAGCCAAGAGGGAGGGGAGGGGGATGCGCCACATGGCATGGGGAAAGGGGGGGCGCAACAAGGCAAGGGGGGGGGGAGGGCCGCACCCCTCTTCCTATAATCTAGGAGAGGGGCGGCTGCCACCTTCCAAGAGGAGGGAAAAGAGTTGGGGCGCCCAAAACCCTAACCCTAGGTGGGCTAAGCAAGGGAGTGGGTGGCCAGCCCATATGGGCCAGAGATTGAACCAAAAAAATGGCCCAATAGCCCTAACTCCTATCTAATAAGCATAAAATGGTCCAACTAAAGCCTAATTTGCTCCAAATGGCCTACAAAGGTCCACACAACTAATAAAAGTGTCCACGCAGGGACTAATCCAAGGTCCAACATGGCCTAAAGCATAAAATAACTAAAGATAGCTCTACTAGTCTGCCAAGTGGTCGCCGAGCCAAAGGGATGCCGGCATGCTCCGTGTGCTCCGTCGAGTGATGCGGCGCGTGTCCTCACCAAATAGGCAGCAGGATGTTCCATGGCAGTGAATGTATTGAATCGTGCAGCTCGTTGAGCTACAGGACATAATATTTGTAATTTCTTGGGTCGGGGAGGTGCCCAGCGTGACAGTTGGTAATGGAAATCGTTGTCATGATGTAAAGGTGTTGGGCTGGTGAAAGCTTGTAACATGGTGTGAAATTTGGACAATGGGGCCATTGGAGTGTTCACTGAGATTTCTTCGAATACTGGTATGAAATGTGCATCATAATATGGTATAATGTGTGAAATTGCAAAATATCGACGGTTAGATGAGTAAACACTCATTACAATACCGTCCCAATTGCATATTTCTTCTAAGGGAAAGGCGATGGAATGCCATTGGTTGTATCTGGTTCCAGGTTTGAACTGAGGTACTATCGAGATATAAGTTGGCATCACTAATTCAACATTGTTGTTTTCAAAGATCATGAATGTTTTCAAGGCCGGGTTTGAATAGTAAAGGCCTTGATCTCTTGTTGGGTAAGAGTCATAATGATCCCATATTGTGGCAAAATGGTGTTTGTATTCATAGCCATTTTTGACTAGAGGTGTAAGGGAATTGTAACTTTGATATTTCAATTCAATGGGATGTAAAATCCCTGAGGCTAGTAGAATTTCAAACAGAGTCATTGGTTGTTGTTGTTGTTGAAGGTTGAAGCTTTTGTAGAGGCTATAAATAGAGAAGAAATATCGTAAATAAATGAATAACTTATATATGCTACTGATGTATATAACATCAGAGGCTGTCTTCGGATATTTCTCATGTAATATATGGCTCTATGGCTTGCTTCGGATATTTCTCCTGTAATTTATGGCTCTTAGACCTCTTGTTAGATGTATGAATGTGGATTCGTACATCACCACCGAACGTATTGATATGTGGATTTTTCATGAAGTTCTTGTATATCGAACGTAGGATTGATAAATTCACTACCAAGCTATAAAATTTGATAGCATGTGTTAGGATGTATGATGATTCGTAGGAACTCCTCTTGGTGAGGGATGCCCTTACGAATGAGTCCTAGCTCCCTTATATAGATGTGAAGAGCTCTAAATGAAATGCAAATGTGTTGTACATTCACGTGAAATGTGGGTACAATAATGCATGGATGAGGTGTCATGATGTGATGGAAAGTGACTTCTTGTGACTTATGGCTCCCCGGGGCTCAATAACTCATTCGATGTCTCTTTCATGATGACTAGACTTTGATGACTCATTTGGCATTTACATAAAGTAAAGATGCTTGAGTTTGACATAAAGTAGATTCCTTGCATAATGTATTGATTGATTTGATATCTTCTTGGCTTGTTGCTTGATAATTCTTCGCTCGATGTCGACATAAAGGAGGATGTGACATCAAGCTGGATTCCTTGTGATAAGGCTTGCGCATAAGTCCAAGAGACTTTGCTTTGATGTCATTTTCTTTTGCTTGATGTTTGACAAGTGTCGTTGATGTTGGTGTCTTGTTGATAGCCTTTGGCTTCTTTGCTTTTGTGTAGATCCTTGCTTTGCATGTATTATTTGACTGTGTTTGTTGGACAGCTGGAATGTAGGATGATTCGAGAATTTGGACAATGGGGCCATTGGCGTGGTTACAGAGATTTCTTTGAATACGGGTATGAAATGTGCATCAGAATATGGTACAATGTGTGAAATTGCAAAATATCGACGGTTAGATGAGTAAACACTCATTACAATACCGTCACAATTGCATATTTCTTCTAAGGGAAAGGCGATGGAATGCCATTGGTTATATCTGGTTCCAGGTTTGAATTGGGGTACTATCGGGATATAAGTTGGCATAACTAATTCAACATTGTTATTTTCAAAGAGTAGGAATGTTTTCAAGGTTGGATTTGAATAATAAAGGCACTCGATCCTTGACCCATCCTCGTCGTCCTCCTCGCCCGCGTCGTCCCGCCTCACCCCCGCCTCGGTCCGTCGACCATCAGAGAGGAAAGAGTGAGAGGAGAGCATGGGAGAAGAGAGAGGGAGAGTGTAACGACCCGAGAATCCGATTACCGGGAAGGCCCGATAACCCGAGACTCACACCGCCACCCACGAGCCCGAAGACTCAGAAGGGTTAAAAGGATGGTGTGGAAACTACACAAGTATCATAAATAATTGCAGAAATTAAACAGTTATAATATTAAGTAGGAAATAAATTAACATTTTACATGGTCCACAATATAAAATAACAATAACAGCAGTCCACGTCTAGTACAGTGACAAGAAAGGAAAGTACAGCTACACGGGGCATACCCCGGCTCTGACCTCTGGCACTACCTCTGGGCACCCGCACCACGCTGCACCCCAGACGCGCTCCCCTGGGGCGGCGCCTCACCTGAAACACGGTGAAAATACGCAGGGAATGAGTCTCGGAACAAGACTCAGTAGGGATCACTCGGACCCTACCTCGTAAAATGAGAAACCACTACGCTAGCGGTAGGAAAGTACCTCGGAAGGGAAAGCCCTGTACTCTACAAGACAAGACCCTACGGCACGTAAACCGACACACGTGTCACGGAGAGAAGACCAAAGCTCAAAGGTCGAACCGGTAAAACCCGAAGGTCGGAAACACTCGACTGACAGTCTGTCACTCCGTACTCGACAGGAGTACCACCCACTAGAAGCACAGCCGGTAGCGTCCCCTGACGTCTTACACCGCGCCGCAGGTGAACCGCCTGACGTGGTAGGTCCTACCCGAGGCGCAGACACCGTACAACTAACCACGAACAAGTGACTAGCTGGGGTCATGCCCATCGACGTGCGTCCACTGTCCCCAACCACGTGTGCACACACAGACCACGCGTCCTAGGTCTGGCCCTCTGACTGGTTTTCCCCTGGCACTGGACTCTGATTTGACGAGGGGCCCGACGGTAACCAGTCTAAAACCGTCCTTAGGGTAAGCCTCTCCACCTACTCCCAGGCGGGACCACTCGCGTGTAAGCAGGCTACGACTAGTGGAGGGTCACAAAGAGTAGACTCTCGAGTCAACGGAAAATAACTTCGCAACCGCAGGTATGAGGAACGCTCCTTGTACCAACACCGACGCACGATGACACAAGCCGGAGTCACCACCTCCCGGGACCCCACAGCACCCCCACGTGTGGCCCCCACATGATGCCCAGCATCAGTCAGACCACGGGTCAGCACAGGGATCGAGACTTGCTCGTCCGAGATTCGAATCGGCGAGGAAAGGGAGTCGCGGTCACCGGAGGACCGCCTCCCGTGGTCGCGGTCGACCCAGGACCGCTACCACCTAGTCGCGGTCCTCCTGGGACCGCGACCACCCTGGTGCGCGAAAAGCTGAACGCGGTCGCCTGATGACCCTCTTCACCTGATAGCGGTCTCCAGGAGACCGTGACCAAACTCCAACGGTCAAAAACCCGTCTCGAAGATCGTGTCGGACCCCATGGTGAAAGCGGTCGCCCCCCGACCGCCACCAGCAGTCACGGTCAGTTGCAAGACCGCAATCGCCTGCCGACAGAACAAGCCCCAACGGTCGAAAACCCTGATGAAGGAGGTCCCCACCTGAACGCTACCAATGAAGGCGGTTACTGGTGGACCGCTATCATCTCGGAAAACCGAGAACGGCGGGAAACGGCCGAAAACTCCATTCCACGCCCCAATCACCCCCGGGTGATGGGGAAATAAAGGGGGAGCTCGTCCCCACGCCCAATCACCCCCGGGTGATGGGAAAACAAAGGGGGAGCTCGTCCCCATGCCTTAGAGCATCGAATGACGCCCCCAAAACTCCAAATGGCGCGGTAAAAACTCTAAATCAGCGCTCAAACCCCGAATCATGCATTTCCCGTCCCGAGCTCAAATGAACCCCTCTCGGCTCCCCGTCGGCCTAGAAATCACGGGAAAGGAACGCACAGAGGTAGAGGACCGTCACCCTACCTCGGGGTTGCCCGAAACTTGGCGAATCGCCGCCGATCCTCAAGAATCGCTTGAAGCTTCACGAACTCCCCACGCCCTCACCGAGCACCGAACACTGTCGCGATCGCCACACCGCCGCCTACGCCACGACGCCGTCACCTCGCCGCAACCGCAGCCGAAGGGGATGGCGCCGGGGCTAGCACCGGAAGAAGGGGACGGTCACGGTGGAAACGCACGGGAGAGAAGGGAGGAAGAAGAAGAAAGAGAAAGAGGAAAAGAAAAAGAAAAGAAATGGGATTATATAGAAAATCTGATTTTTCAGAAAAATAGAAAAATACATTTCCGGAATCCTCGGAACGCACCTATCGCAATGGTACCACTCGTGCCTGGGGGAACCGCCCGGTTCGCCAGCAGCGAGCTTCCGAAGAAAAAGCCGAAACATACACCGGGAATCAGAAAATATACGCGGAAAAGCCACGGAACGCCTCCGGGCCTCAGAAACAAATCCGGATCGCGCCGATCCGAACACGAAAGATGTCTGAAATGAAATTTTGGACACAACGGAGCCGGACACTCCGAAAACCAGATCCGGGACCCACGAAGAAAGGATCCAAAAGTTCTGGGATATTACAGCCCTCCCCCCTTAAGGAATTTCGTCCTCAAAATTGAGAACAACCCAAGGGGAAAGAAGAGGAAGACTCACTCAAACAGATACGGGAACTGCTGACGCATCTTGTCCTCACGTTCCCACGAAGCCTCACCACCAGAGTGTCGTTGCCACACGACCTTTACCAAGGGAATGACCTTGTTCCGCAGGCGCTGCTCTCACCTATCCTCCACGCGGATTGGAAACTCTGGGAGAGAAAGATCTGGAGTCACCTCAGGCCAAACAGAAAACTCGAGCACATGAGAGTCATCGGGCATATACTTCCGCAACATCAAGACGTGGAACACGTCATGCACCGACGCCAACTCAGGAGGTAACTGTAACCGGTAAGCAACCTCACCGATGCGCTCCACAATCGCGAAAGGACCAATATAGCGGGGACTCAGCTTCCCACGCCGTCCAAAACGCATCGCCCCCTTCATCGGAGAAACTCTCAGGAACACATGATCGCCCACTGCGAACTCAAGGGGCTGTCTCCTGCGGTCAGCATAACTCTTCTGCCGACTCTGGGCCGCCAACATGTTCTGACAAACCAGGTGCACAACATCCACACACAGCTGCACCAATTCCGGTCCCGTCAAAACACGCTCACCCACCTCAAACCAATCAAGTGGAGTCCGACAAGGACGCCCATACAATGCCTCATAAGGAGCCATACCGATGCTCGAATGATAGCTGTTATTATAGGCAAACTCCACCAACGGTAGGTGATGAATCCAACTCCCCTGCCACTCCAGGCAGCAGGATCTCAGCTTGTCCTCCAAAGTCTGAATGGTCCTCTCAGACTGACCATCTGACTGAGGATGATACACCGAGCTAAAAGCCAACTCCGTGCCAAGAGCTCGCTGGAAACTCCTCCAGAATCCAGAAGTGAAGCGCGGATCCCGATCCGACACAATCGAAATGGGAACCCCATGCAACGGCACGATCCGCTCCACATAAAGACGAGCCAACTTAGACACGCTCCAGCTGACCTTCACCGGTAACAACCGCGTCACCTTCGTCAGCCGATCCACCAGCAACCAAATACTGTCCTGCCCACTCGGGGTCCTCGGCAATCCCACCACAAAATCCGTGGTCACATGGTCCCACTTCCAAGCAGGAACATCCAAGGGCTGGAGAGTACCTCCTGGTCGCTGATGCTCCGCCTTCACCTGCTGACAGATCAGGCACCTGGCCACAAACTCTGCGACATCTCTCTTCATGCCAGGCCACCAGAACTGCCTCCGCAAGTTCCGATACATCTTTGTCGCACTCGGGTGCACAGTGTACCTGCTCCCATGAGCCTCGCGTAACACCGCACGACGAACCTGCTCCTCCGCTGGGACGTACAGCCTGCCGCGAAACCTCGCAGCACCGTCCTCGCTGAGCTCCACGTCAGCCATAGCTAGAATCCGGGGCAACTCAGGGTCCGCATGCTGAGCCTCTGTCACCTGAAGACGGATAGCAGGAGTGACAGTCAGACTCGCAAGCACTGCCAACCCTGGCTCCTGGGGAATCTTGAGCCTGAAAGATACTTCGGGCACTTGTTCCCAGAGCCTCCACTCCCTCAGCATCAAGGTACTGACCGCAACCTTCCGACTCAAGGCATCGGCGACGACATTCATCCTGCCCGGCTGATAAGACAGGGTGAAGTCATAGTCCTTCATGAACTCCATCCAACACCTTTGTCTGAGGTTCAGATCTCTCTGCGAGAACACATACCTCAAACTCTGATAGTCAGTGAATACCTCGAACTTCTCGCCGTACAGATAATGCCTCTAGATCTTCAGCGCGAAGATCACCGCCACCAACTCAAGGTCATGGGTGGGGTAGTTCTCCTCATGGGGCTTTAGCTGCTAAGATGCATAAGCCACCACTCTACCATTCTGCATCAGAACAGCACCCAATCTGACCCCGGAAGCATCTGTACACACCACGAAACCTCCCGATCCAGAAGGTAAAACCAACACCGGAGCCGAGGTGAGCAATCTCTTCAGTTCCCTGAAGCTCTGTTCACACTCCTCGGACCAGATGAAAGGCACATCCTTCCGCGTGAGCCTAGTCATCGGGGTCACAATGCGAGAAAAATCTTGGATAAACCGGCGATAATAACCCGCAAGCCCCAAGAAACTCTGGATCTCCGTCACCGACCTCGGCCTTGGCCACTACATTACTGCCTCGACCTTGGCGGGGTCCACGGAAATGCCATCACCAGAAATCACGTGCCCTAGAAAGTGCACCTCGCTGAGCTAAAACTCGCACTTACTGAGCTTTGCATACAACTGGTGATCTCGCAACGTCTGCAGCACCACACCCAAATGGTACGCATGCTCCTCAACAGACCGTGAATAAACAAGGATGTCATCCACGAAGATGATCACGAACTGGTCCAAATACGGATGAAACACCCTCTGCATCAAGTCCATGAAGGCTGCAGGGGCATTGGTGAGTCCGAACGGCATCACCAAAAACTCATAATACCCGTACCTCGTACTGAATGCAGTCTTCTCCACATCGGACTCGCGAATTCTCAGCTGATAGTAATCGGACCGCAAATCAATCCGCGAGAACACTCGCGCAGACAGCAGCAGGTCGAACAAATCATCAATCCGCGGCAACGGATACTTGTTCTTAATGGTCACTTCATTCAGCTGCCGATAGTCAATGCACAAGTGCAGACTACCGTCCTTCTTCTTCACAAACAACACGGGCGCACCCCAAGGGGAAAAACTAGGACGAATATACCCCTTGACCAACAGTTCCTGCAACTGCGCCCTCAACTCCCTCAACTCAGCGGGGGCCATACGGTAGGGAGCCTTCGCCAAAGGTCCCGTACCAGGCACAACCTCGATCACGAAATCGATCTCCCGCTGGGGAGGTAATCCAGGCAACTCCTCGGGAAAAACGTCGGGAAACTCGCACACCACCGCAATGTCCTCGACATCCGGCTCCATCCGGTCCGACACAACCACGGACGCGAGAAAATCCTGACAACCTGAATCAAGCAATCGACGGGCTCGAATGGCAGAGATAAGGAATCGAGAAGAGGCGGAACGGATACCTTGGAAATAGAAGGTCCTCTTGCTCGGATGCTGGAAGTAGACCCTCTTCGTTCCACAATCCACCACCGCTCCATGGGTCTCGAGCCAATCCATGCCTAGAATCACATCATAATCCCGAAGCTGCAACGCATACAACCTGCCTGGCATACTCCGCCCATCGATCTAAACCGGAACCTGATCGAAGTAATACGGAGTGATCATAAAATCACCCGAAGGCAACTCCACTGCCAAATCACAGGACAACTGGGTCACCGGCTCCTCGACGCTCGACGCGAAATCCTCCGAAATAAATGAATGAGACGCGCCCGAATCAAACAAAACCTGAGCCGCACAACCCAAAATATGAACGGTACCTTCCACGAGCTGCGACGCCACTGCCTCTGCCCTGGTCATGTGCGTGATCTGGCCCCGAGCCCTCTGCCTATCTCCCACGCTGACTGACCTGGGTAGCGGCGGATATTATCCCTGCTGCTGCTGCTGCTGCTGCTGCCTCTGAGGACAGTCGCGCACCATATGGCCTGGCTTGTCACACCGAAAACAGATGATCGGCGCCGTGCACTGCCTACCTGGGTGGGTCCCACCACATCGTGGACAAGGTCCTCGCGATCCACCCCCTGATCCCTGACGCTGCAAAGGAATCGGCTGCTGTACACTGCCCGATGAAGCCTGCCCCTGATCCTTTGACTTCTTCTTTCGGAAATTCTTTGAGAAGAACTTCTTGACCTTCGTACCGAAGGACGCAGATCCTGTCGCTGAAGCTGCCGATGCCGGTACTCTTGAACCACCCGATGCATGCTGGAAGAAACCCTGCTGCTGGGTAGCCGGCTGCTGCCTGCGACCTGACAAGGACTACCCCTGGCTGATCGGTCCTCGAGTCCTCTGCATATCCATCTCCAAAGAAACCGCAACACGAGATGCTGTCTCTAGATCAGTGGACCCGTTCACGATCAAATGGTGCCTCAGCTCCAGCCTCAACCCCTGCACAAACTGCGTGGTCCTCACCCTCTCATGCTCCATGATGTGAGGTGCGTACCGACCTAGCTCGACAAATCGGGCCTTGTACTGCAACATGGACATGTCACCCTGCACCAGCTCCAGAAACTCCTGCATCCGCTGCGTGGCAACAATATCTGGATAGTACGTACGCTCGAAAGCACTGACAAAGTCATCTCACTCAATCTGCTCAAGTGGACGAAGCTGAAAGGACGTCTTCCACTCGGAAGACCACCACCTCCGAGCCGTACCCTGCAACTGGTTGTAGGCCAACACCACCCTGTCCTCGGCAGCACTCTTCGCAGAACTGAACACCTGCTCCATCTCATCAAGCCAATCACGAGCCGCATCAGGGTCTGCCTGGCCGCTAAAGTAAGGCAGATGGAACTGCATGAAGTCCCTCACTGCCCACCCCTGACTGACGAGCCCTCACCAGCTTCTCCGCCGAACTGCTGAGACATAAGCTGGTACATGCCACGGAAGAAATCCTCGGCCCCCGGAACTCTCGTAGCATCCGCGGCCTCGGTAGCCCTCGGTGGCGCTCTGCTAAGCTCCTCCTGGTCCCTCTGGACCCCCTGCTGGATCTCCTGACCTCCAGCCGACTGCCCCTGCTGAGAGCGAGAGCTCCTCCTCGGCGCCATACTCGCTCCTGAAGCAAAAGACAGAAAACACGAAAACGGCAAGGTCAACAAAAACACACGATGCCCAATGCCAGCGTCACCTGTACATCATCGCTGTGGACTAGTGGACCACTACAATTACCTATGATTCTCATGTAATTCCACAACCGCGCTCTGATACCAGCTGTAACGACCCGAGAATCCGATTACCGGGAAGGCCCGATAACCCGAGACTCGCACCGCCACCCACGAGCCCGAAGACTCGGAAGGGTTAAAAGGATGGTGTGGAAACTACACAAGTATCACAAATAATTATAGAAATTAAACAGTTATAATATTCAGCAGAAAATAAATTAACATTTTACATGGTCCACAATATAAAATAACAATAACAGCAGTCCACGACTAGTACAGTGACAAGAAAGGAAAGTACAGCTACACGGGGCATACCCCGGCTCTGACCTCTGGCACTACCTCTGGGCACCCGCACCACGCTGCACCCCAGACGCGCTCCCCTGGGGCGGCGTCTCACCTGAAACACGGTGAAAACACGCAGGGAATGAGTCTCGGAACAAGACTCAGTAGGGATCACTCGGACCCTACCTCTTAAAACGAGAAACCACTACGCTAGCAGTAGGAAAGTACCTCGGAAGGGAAAGCCCTGTACTCTACAAGACAAGACCCTACGGCACGCAAACCGACACATGTGCCACGGAGAGAAGACCAAAGCTCAAAGGTCGAACCGGTAAAACCCGAAGGTCGGAAACACTCGACTGGCAGTCTGTCACTCCGTACTCGACAGGAGTACCACCCACTAGAAGCACAGCCGGTAGCGTCCCCTGACGTCTTACACCGCGCCACAGGTGAACCGCCTGACGTGGTAGGTCCTACCCGAGGCGCAAACACCGTACAAGTAACCACGAACAACTGACTAGCTGGGGTCATGCCCGTCGACGTGCATCCATTGTCCCCAACCACGTGTGCACACACAGACCACGCGTCCTAGGTCTGGCCCTCTGACTGGTTTTCCTCTGGCACTGGACTCTGATTTGACGAGGGGCCCGACGGTAACCAGTCTAAAACCGTCCTCAGGGTAAGCCTCTCCACCTACTCCCAGGCGGGACCACTCGCGTGTAAGCAGGCTACGACTAGTGGAGGGTCACAAAGAGTAGACTCTCGAGTCAACGGAAAACAACTTCGCAACCGCAGGTACGAGGAACGCTCCTTGTACCAACACCAACGCACGGTGACACAAGCCGGAGTCACCACCTCCCGGGACCGCACGGCACCCCCACGTGTGGCCCCCACATGATGCCCAGCATCAGTCAGACCACGGGTCAGCACAGGGATCGAGACTTGCTCGTCCGAGATTCGAATCGGCGAGGAAAGGGAGTCGCGGTCACCGGAGGACCGCCTCCCGTGGTCGCGGTCGACCCAGGACCGCTACCACCTAGTCGCGGTCCTCCTGGGACCGCGACCACCCTGGTGCGCGAAAAGCTGAACGCGGTCGCTTGATGACAGTCTTCACTTGATAGCGGTCTCCAGGAGACCGTGACCAGACTCCAACGGTCAAAAACCCGTCTCGAAGACCGTGCTGGACCCCATGGTGAAAGCGGTCGCCCCCCGACCGCCACCAGCAGTCGCGATCAGTCGCAAGACCGCGACCGCCTGCCGACAGAACAAGCCCCAACGGTCGAAAACCCTGATGAAGGCGGTCCCCACCTGACCGCTACCAATGAAGGCGGTTACTGGTGGACCGCTATCATCTCGAAAAATCGAGAACGACGGGAAACAGCCGAAAACTCCATTCCACGCCCCAATCACCCCCGGGTGATGGGGAAATAAAGGGGGAGCTCGTCCCCACGCCCTAGAGCATCGAATGACGCCCCCAAAACTCCAAATGGTATGGTAAAAACTCTAAATCGGCGCTCAAACCCCGAATCATGCATTTCCCGTCCCGAGCTCAAACGAACCCCTCTCGGCTCCCCGTATGCCTAGAAATCACGGGAAAGGAACGCACAGAGGTAGAGGACCGTCACCCTACCTCGGGGTTGCCCGAAACGTGGCGAATCGCCGCCGCTCCTCAAGAAACGCTTGAAGCTTCACGAACTCTCCACGCCCTCACCGAGCACCGAACACCGCCGCCTACGCCACGACGCCGTCGCCTCGCCGCAACCGCAGCCGAAGGGGATGGCGCCGGGGCTAGCACCGGAAGAAGGGGACGGTCACGGTGGAAACGCACGGGAGAGAAGGGAGGAAGAAGAAGAAAGAGAAAGAGGAAAAGAAAAAGAAAAGAAATGGGATTATATAGAAAATCCGATTTTTCAAAAAAATACCAAAAAATAGAAAAATACATTTCAGGAATCCTCGGAACGCACCGATCGCAACGGTACCACTCGTGCCTGGGGGAACCACTCGGTTCGCCCGCAGCGAGCTTCCGAAGAAAAAGCCGAAACACACACCGGGAATCGAAAAACATACGCGGAAAAGCCGCGGAACGCCTCCGGGCCTCCGAAACAAATCCGGATCGCGCCGATCCGAACACGAAAGATGTCCGAAACGAAATTTCAGACACAACGGAGCCGGACACTCCGAAAACCAGATCCGGGACCCACGAAGAAAGGATCCGAAAGGTCCGGGATATTACAGCGAGAGTGAGAAATGAGAGGAGAGAGAGGGGTTGGGGGTTTAAATAGAAAACCCAAAAAATGCCAAAAATACCAAAAATTGGGAAAAATGCTCCCCACGATCCTCGAAAAATGACAACTCAGTGACACCATCTCGAAGTCGGAGAACGCAACGGATCGCCCTACACGGCGTTCCGTAGGTCCGACAGACAAAAACACGCGTAAAACCCAAAACGCGATCCGGGACCCACGAGGGTGCTCTGAAAATTCTAGAAATATACCGGCGTGCTCCTCATAATGCCACAGACCCAAGGAAATTCACGGGCACTCCACTAATGGGTCCGACAATCTGGTATAAAAAGTCTTAAGCTCACTCTGACACGATCCGTAACCCGCGAAAAGGCGATCCGAAACCCACGGATCCAGATCTGAGAAATATCTGAAAACCCCGGGGCATTACAGCCGTCCCCCCTTATAAGAATTTCATCCTCTAAATTTAGGACAAACACAGAGGCACAAGGGGAGAACACCTCAACCAACTGATAACGTTGTCAGAGCCCTAGCATAGAAAAACCTTGATTCTCGCAAAAGCACCGATCCCAAGGGATACTGCCAGACCTTAGTCACAGACAATGCCACTCTCTGCACACCGCACATACATCGTTCATCAGAGCAGGCACAACACAAAAGTGCAGGTCTAGCATCACCTCAGACAACACGAAAACAAACCACGACACCGCTGCCACTCCCTCGCCCACCGAGAGAATGCAATCCTGGTCACAAGAACCAATCCACCGGTCGACGCCCATGCTCGGTGAACCAACCAAATGTCAGCTTCGCAACCCGCTGACCGATCTCACACCTTGCACCAGGGGAAACCAATCACTGAGCTTCCACCAGCTCGCACCTGGCAGGCCGAACACCCTTAGCAACATGGCCAACTCTTGCCAGAAGATAAACTCCTCACAAATCCCCAAATCCAATCCGAGAAAAGGCACACTCCTTAGTCGGCCATCCATGACCTCGCTGGCACATGGCTCTCCCAATTCTCAAGCCCCAACAACCAGCATCTTCTGTCTGTGAAAGGCCATCCACTGGTCACCAGACATTCGTCAACGGGAAACCTCCACAGGCCTAGCAGGCACGATCCGACTCATGACAGGTCATTCGCTGACTCATGCACAGACCAACACCACAACCAATCTCGAACCTCATGCCAACTCTACCCTCTTAGGGGAGCACGGTGGAACCACATGACATGATCTCTGTAGCGACCCGAATTCTGGATACCCGGTGCACCCGGTATAAATACCGAATACACGTGATACCACATGGGACCCGCGAGGCCTCCCAAGCGCGGGAAAGCGCCGAAGGGAAAAAAAGGAGTGTGTGGAATACATTGAAGCCAGCAGATATAGCAGTAAGGAATTAAATTTCAATAGATTGGGTTGCTAAAGTAGCCGAAATAAAATTACATTTTCATTAAACATTCAAATTTACAATTATACACCAGAGTCCAGCCCAAAGGAAAGACAACAAGTCTATCACAGTACAGTCCGACAGAAAAGAAACGTACACAGAAGTCGGGGGAAGCCCGACGCAGGTACAGCTGGCAGCTACAGCGAACGCGCTCCACCAAGGACAGCAGAGGCAGATGGCGAAACCCACCTGAAAAGCAAAGGTGAGTCTCAACAGAAACTCAGTAGGGGTCACGCAGATCCCCACTGGAAAACGTACAAAGCAACGGAAGCAACAATAAAAACGGCAGGTGCAGCAAAGCAGGAAAAAGCTACACTACAAAGTTGTAAACAGAACAGGTACAGCAGGAGTAGGGAACAGGCAGGAGAGGGGAGCTCAACAACAAAGAAGAGCGAGGCCGTAAAACACGGAACAACGGCCACCGTGGAGAACTCGGCACCCTAAGCTACTCCAAACGGCAACAGACGGTCAACCCCAAACTCGCGCAGTAGGGTAACCCAATCCGTCAGCCAAAAGAAAGGCGAAGGCAGACGCCGACGCCGAAAACATAGACAAAACACGACAGGAGACGTCGTGCACGTAGCCCCACGCATGACGAGAATGTCATGCCAACGACAGAACACTGACCTCGAGTACGGCCACGAGAGGGCAACTCGCAAAGGTCACAGCGCACAAGAAAATGCGAGAGTCACAGCACCGAGTGACAGGAGCACCCTCCTCCTAGAAGAACAGCCAAAAGCGTCCACTGACGACTTACACTACGCCACAAGTGTCATGTCCATTCAAGAACAAGACACACTAAGAACCAGGTCCGAGGAACAACAGTTCCAAGGAAACATGGTACCACAGCACAGGACTGCAGCACCAACTGCGAGTGACTAGTCAGGGCCACGCCCGTCGGCGCAAGTCCCCAGTCCCTGACCACGTGTGCACACACTGACCACTTCCTAGGCCAGGCCTCTAGCTAGTATTCCCCTCGGTAGGATGCTACCGCTGGCCGGGGCCTACGAAACTAGCTTAAGAACCGTACATACCAAACGCAACAGGAGAACCCCTCCACCACTCCCGGTGGGTCGGCAAAAGCCTAGGGCTATAACTAGTGGAGGCTCACAAGGCACAGACTCCGAAACACAGGTGCTAAAGCACAGACAGTCAAGAAAGACCCGTCTCGTGCACCACAAAGCACCATGGCAGCTAAACAACCGCCAACCGACTCAGGATGATGTGACACAACCTCGGACTTAAGCAAGCAATCACAAATAGCATTCAAATGGGCCTTAATGGGCCACCGCTCTCCCGTCGCACTCTATACCCGGAGTGACTTGGCGATGCCAAGTGTGAAGTATGGGAATGGGCCCTTGCTGGTAGAGGGCCAGCAAGGCCAAGGTTTGACTCCCCAAGGGTTGGATGCCCAATTCAATTGGGGCCGACAAAGTGCGCAAAGGCACGGTTCACACTACCCCACGGCGATCACTCTAAGTCATGAACTTGAGGATCGGGCGCTCCCTCACAAATTCAGCGGCGCATGAAGCAAATATTGAAAGAGCAACACTATTGAGCAAGGATGAGACACTTACTCGACCGGTTTGAAGAAACCGGTCCCGGTCGGAGACGAGGGCGAGCGGGGAGGCGGTGGTTCCCCACACGCCGCGGCGGTGTCGCTTGACCTGCCCAAATAGATACAACACTACACCTCACGCAGGAGGGGGATCTTGGGGTAGGGGTTAAGGTATTACATTCAAAACTACCACCACGCAGGGTGGGGCCTTCAGCCGGCCAAGCGGGGAGGGGATGACGGACCGAAACAAAAAGAAAGGGAAACTAGGGAAATTGCAGCTGCAGTCTGGAATTCTGGACAGGAAACCGCTGTGATGGCTGTCCCGGGCTCGTCCGGACTCCAAATTGAGCGAAACCACCTCCTAAAGCTTCCTGACTTGAAGGGGTTGACTCCAGAATTTTTGGGGATGCTCAGTGGGTCGGAGGTGGCAGCACCAGCAACTGGAAGGAGACCTCTCTGTCTGGCCGCAGGCTCTGTCTGGACTGGAACAGCAGGTTGCAGAGATCACCGTGCGCCCTCCCGAGCTCCGAACAGCACGAAACTGGTGGCGACGTCTTCGTGGTCGAAGTAGCTTTCAGCAGGAGGTGACGGGGCTGCAATCAGAGGTCGGGGGCGGTCGGTGTACCCTGAAGAGTGGGTACTGGTCGGAGCAGACTGCAGAAGGCAGGACTGGAGAGCTTGGGGGAGAAAATTTGTAACTCCGTCCTCCGGCAGCCGAACGAGGTTCCGTTTCTTGATCCGGAACGAAGACTGGAGGAGGAAGATATTTGTAGAAGAGCTTCAGGGCTGAATCTGTCGAGGGTCGCCGTGGTGGAGCCTCCAAGCGGGTTCTGGTCCTCTGCAGAGACAGCACTGCGCGACTGTGGGAAATTGGCTCCCCGGGACAGCTCCGACCTCGGATGGGGTTGCTTCCACCTCGCCTGCAAAGTAGACTGGAAGGCCTTTCCAGAAATGTAGGCCACGCCTTCAGGAACACCAGGATGAAGTCGTGGGAAACACTGCAACTTGGGACTGATCTGCAGGTCTGCACAGCTCCGACCTGCAATAGAGATGAGGGGAAGGGGGGGGTTTCTTTGGTAGAGGGATGTGATGGGGGCGACCAATGGAGAGTGGGAGCTCTTGTGGAGTGGTGGAGAAGACTAATGGTGAAGGGGAATGAGGAGGAAGAGGACTGGGGGCGCAAAGGACAGCAAGTGGTGGAGGGAGGTGAGAGTGTGAGAGAGGTTATGGGGTAGTGAATGGGGCGAACTTGACCAAAGGGGGGGGGAGGATGAAGGGGGCGGCCTATGCAGGTGGAGGGAAGGGAATTTCAAATTTGAATTGGCCTAGGAAGGTGGAGGATTGTGTGGGAACTAGTGGGATTGCATTGGGAGGGAGGAGATTGTGTTGGAAGTGGAGAAGATGCCACCTAGGGACAATGGGAGTGGAGTAATGGCAACTTGGGGAAGTGGAGGGGTATTGAATGAGGTGGGTGGTGGTTGGGAGTTGAAGGGGAGGGAGGAGAGAGAGAAGGGGGCGAACCCCTTAGTGGGAGGAGAGAGAAGAGAGAGAGGAGGGGGGGTATGGGACTCACTCCCTAGGGTATCTCACCCTATCTTAGTGGAATCTCTCCAAATTGAACAAAAGTGTAGGCTTAACTCAAAAGGATTCATTTCTTCATTAACTTCAAATGAGGGGGAGTGGGGTCCTATTTATAGGCAACCCACTCTTTACAATAAGTCCCTGACAAAATAAGCAACTACAAATAACCAAGGGGGGTGGGGGCACCAATGGGCCTAGCCCAACGAATTGGGCCCAATAGCCTCATTAGACAGCATGATGATACAAAAACATAGGAAAATAAGTGCTAGACCTAGGGAAATGACTCAAATAAAATGAAAATACATCAAAATGACACAAAGGAAAGCTACTAAATGGATAAGGGGCCTTAATAGAGTGAGGCCCAAACTCAACCAGCTCCCGAATGTGAAGAAGTGGACCCGAGCCAAAGGGAATCGTGGGTGATGCCTCCATCAAATCCCCTGGGCCGCGAAGAGCTCGACTCCGTCGAGTAAGGATCCATCCGGCTAAGGTACCGCTCGAGGAGGTCCGGATCCAATCGCTGGAGGTCCTCCCGACTCACCCATGAGTCTTCCGACGGAGGCCGATCCTTCCACCTGACGAGATAGCGCTCATATACCTTGCTCCGGGTGGTAGTGACCTGCTCATCCAATATTCGTTCAATGCGATCGCGCTGAGCTCTCTTGGCTAGTGGACTCTCCTCACGGGTGGGTACTCTCTCAAAGGAAGAAGTAGGCTCAATCTCCTCACTAGGTCCCACCGTGGGGCCCTTGTATGGCACTAAGTCGGCGACATTGAATGTAGGACTTACCCCATAATCCTCAGGGAGATCTAACTCATAAGCATTTGCACCAATGCGCCTCAAGACCTGGAAGGGCCCAGTCCCACGTGGCCTCAACTTGGAGTTGGCTCCTGGGGAGAGCCTCTCCGTCCTTACCATCACAAAGTCACCCACTTGGAACTCTAAGTGACGCCGGTGAGAGTCGGCCAACCTTTTATAAGCCTCATTTTTCATGCTAATGTGCTTGCGAATTTCCTCATGCAATTCCCTAATATGTTGTGCAAAAGACTCGGCAGAAATGGACACTCTAGCATGCTGGGGAAGGGGAATGAGGTCGGATGGCTTTCTTGGTTTGTACCCATGCACGGCTTCAAATGGACTCATCCCTATTGACTTATTGACGGAATTGTTGTATGCAAACTCAGCCTGTGGTAAGATGAGATCCCAATTTCCTGGCCGATCCTCAACAAGACTCCTAAGGAGGTTCCCTAGACTCCGGTTGACCACTTCAGTTTGGCCATCCGTTTGGGGGTGGTAGGCAGTGGAGAATTTGAGGAGGGTACCCATCATGTGCCAAAGAGTCTTCCAAAAATAGCTAGTGAATTTGACATCCCTATCGGAGACTATGGTCTTGGGCAGCCCATGGAGGCGGACTACCTCATCAAAGAATAATCGGGCTACATGGGAGGCATCGGATGTTTTGGAGCATGGGATGAAGTGGGCCATTTTGGAAAATCTATCAACCACCACATAGATGGAGTCATGCTTCCTAGAGGTCTTGGGTAAGCCTAGCACAAAGTCCATGCTCAAATCTTGCCATGGTCGGTCGGGAATGGGAAGTGGGGTGTATAGGCCGGTGTTTTGCTTCACCTGCTTGGCCGAAGCACACGTGCGACATTGACCCACTATTTTGCCTACATCTCTCTTGAGGCTCGGCCAATAAAATTGACCCTCAACTAAGGCAATGGTTTTGTGGACCCCAAAATGACCGGCTAACCCTCCGGCATGTAATTCCCAAACCAAGAAATCTCGAAGAGAGGTCCGGGGAATGCAAAGCCTTGGCCCCTTGAAGAGGAACCCATCCTCTAAAATAAATCCCTCATGCTCCTTGCTAGAATGAGTGGTCAAGTTGGCATAGATTTGCCCAAAGTCGGGGCAACCAGGGTACTCGTCCTTGACCTTATCAAAACCAATCACTTCCACTTGGATAGTGGATAACAAGGACATCTTCCTACTAAGGGCATCCGCGGCCTTATTCTCACTCCCGGCCTTGTGTTTGATGACAAAGGTGTAGGATTGGATGAACTCAACCCATCGGGCATGTCGGGCATTCAACTTTTGTTGGGAATTGAGGTATTTGAGGGCCTCATGGTCGGAAAAGATGACAAACTCTTTGGGAAGCAAGTAATGTCTCCAGTGTCGGAGGGATTGGACCACGGCATAGAACTCCTTGTCATAGGTGGAGTATCTAGTCCTAGCATCACATAGCTTCTCACTAAAGTAGGCGACCGGGTGTCCCTCTTGACTAAGAATCCCTCCTATCCCTATCCCGGATGCATCACAAGTGACCTCAAAAACTTTGGAGAAATCGGGAAGGCATAGGACCGGGGCTTGGGTCAACTTTTCCTTAAGCTCAAGGAAGGCTTTAGAGGCGGCTTTGGTCCAAACAAAGGTTCCCTTCTTGAGACAATCAGTTATTGGGCCGGTGATAGTGCTAAACCCTCGAATGAATCTCCTATAGAATGTGGCCAACCCATGGAAACTCCTAACCTCATGAAGGGTGTGGGGCTCCGGCCAATCAAGAATAGCTTGGACCTTGTCGGGGTCCATGGAGACTCCTTTGGTTGACACCACAAATCCTAGGAAGGTGATGGAAGTGGTCATGAAATGACACTTTCCTAGGTTGGCAAATAGGCTTTCTTGCCGGAGGACGGTGCAAACTTTCCTAAGGTGGTCAAGGTGGGCCTCATGGGTTTGGCTATAGATGAGAATATCATCAAAGTATACCACTAGAAAATTCCCAATGAAAGGCCTAAGTACCTCCGTCATAAGACGCATGAAAGTACTTGGGGCATTAGAAAGCCCAAATGGCATGACTAACCACTCAAAGAGACCATCCTTGGTCTTGAAGGCCGTTTTCCACTCATCCCCGGGCCTTACCCTAACTTGGTGGTAGCCACTCTTGAGATCTATCTTAGAGAAGATGGTGGCTCCGGCTAGCATATCCAACATGTCATCAAGCCTAGGGATGGGGAACCTATACTTGACGGTAATCTTGTTAATGGCCCGGCTATCCACACACATCCGCCATGATCCATCTTTCTTGGGGGTAAGGAGGGCCGGGACGGCACATGGACTCTTACTAATGCGGATGAAGCCCTTCCTAATGAGTTCCTCTATTTGCCTCCTAAGTTCGGCATGTTCCGTGGGATTGAGGCGATAATGAGGAAGGTTTGGAAGGGTGGCTCCCGGTACTAGATCGATTGCGTGTTGCACATCACGCATGGGAGGGAGTTGGTCCGGGAGCTCTTCCGGGAACACATCATGGAATTCTTCCAAAAGTTGTTGGATCTCTATGGGATGGGGGTTAGAAGGGGTAGGTTCCCCTAAGCATATGACTACCGCACACAATGGCACCCCTTGAGCAATTTCCTCTTCAAGCTCTTTCCTAGTGATGAGATGAAGACCTTTGGTCAACCCCGTGGTTCTACTTTGTTTTGGGGTTTGGATAAGGGCTTGGGTTGGAGGGGTGGAGTTCCCCGAGACTTGTGGAGTGGTGGGGTGTGATCCTTGAGGGAGAGGGTCCTTCTTGGGCATGGGTCGAGGTGGGGAGGGGTTAAGACGGATAGTCTTACCCTCATGCTCAAAGGTGCATATGTTGCTTCTCCCTAAAATGGTGGCATCCACATCATAGAGCCAAGGTCTTCCTAAAAGGATGCTACCCACTTCCATGGGTATGACGTCACACCATATTTGGCCATGGTAGGAAGAGAAAGTGAGAGGCACTAGGCATTGGGTGTTGACCGGGATGGAGTTGTTGTTGATCCATGAGACCCGGTATGGACTTGGGTGGGGAGTGAGAGTAAGCCCAAGGAGCTTGACGGTGTCGGGTGACACGGCATTAACACAACTACCACTATCCAAGATCACTTTCCTCACATGGTTCTCTATCTTGATAAAGGTGTGGAAGATTGAGGTCCGACGCCAATCCTCTTCTTGAGGTTGGGTGAGGGTGCACCTAATGACTCCTAGATGGGAGTTGTTTGAAGGAGTGGAGTGATCTAGACCCGACTCTAGATATTGGGCTTCATACTCCTCTTCCCAATCTAGTGAGGCTTCATGTTCCTCAACGTCATTTTCTTGTTCCTTTTGGGGTTGAACTTCTTCCTCAATAAGCAAACTAGATAACCCCTTAGATGGACATTGTCCCGCAAAATGACCAAACCCTTGACACCTATAGCATTGTTGGCGCCCACTTCCCGGGGTGGCTCCTACACTTGGTCCTTTGGGGTTGTCATCCTTCCGTGGGAGAGGATGACTAGGAGCGGGCTTGTTTGGAGTGATGGGTGGGGGAGGATTGTAGGACCTTAAAGGGGCATTCCCACTTGGGCTAGGAGCTCTCATGGGAGTGGGTGGAATGGGACGTGGTCCCAAGTTTTTGGGATCGGTTGGTCGGGGAGTGATAAATCGGGAACTCCTAGAAAACCTTTCCACATCTCTAGCTACTTGGTAAGCTAGCTCAAGGTTGTCAACGTCTCTCATGAATAGTTCCCTCTTGATGTGGCTTTGAAGCCCATTCCTAAAGCGGGATAAGGTGACGTCCGGATCCTCATGGACTCCACACTTTAAAAGATAGGAGTCAAATTTTTCAATGTACTCTACCACGGTCTTCCCTTCTTGAGTGAGGCTTTGCCATTCATCTAGGAGCATTTGGTGGTAGGTTCGGGGGAGGTATTTGTTCCTAAGTTGGTTTTTCATATCCGCCCAAGTGTCAATAGGCTCTTCCCGCCTAACCCGTCTTAGACCCTCTTGGTTTAGCCAATAAGTTTTGGCCAACTTAGTGAGATGCATCTTAGCCAATCTAACTCTCCTTTGGTCGGACATGGGGTACCATTCAAAGTATTGGTCCATGGCGGTCTCCCATTCTAGGTAAACACTAGGTTCATGTGAACCATCAAAATTTGGGGCCTCTACCTTGATCATCCTTAAAAGGGGGTCATCCGGATCATCCCGTGGACGCCGGTCATGGTTTTGATGGGGGCGAGGCCTCTCATAGTCATAATAATGGTCATGGTCCATATCCTCCCTATAAAATTCAGCATGTGGGTGATGGGCTCTTGGGCCGTTGTTCCTTGGGTGGAACTCATCCCTATGAGGCTCTACATGTGGAGGGTGGACTCTTGGGCCTTGGTTCCTTTGGGGAAAACCATTCCTATGGAACTCACCATGTGGTGGAGGGGCTCTTGGCTCATTGATCCTTGGGTGAGGATCTTCCCTATGAGGCTCATCATGCGGAGGGGGAATTCTAGGCTCATTGTTCCTTGGGCGGAACTCTTGGTCTTCTAACCGAGCAATTCGGTTGGTAAGGGACTCTAGTTGGGCAAGGATGGTTGTGAGGGCAGCATCTACCCTATCCATGTGGCCTTGGGGTCCCTCCCTAGGAACATCTTGGTTGAGTTGGTGAGGATTGGGATCCATTGGTGGAGCCGAAGACGAAGAACCGGGTTGATAGCTAGCACCACTACGGGTGGACATGCAAGACAAAGGGCCAAAGTGGTTGGACACACTATGCAAAGGTCCTAGGACTTAGACTTGATAGAGACAAGTCAAGGACTTGCTCTGATACCAATTGATGTGACACAACCTCGGACTTAAGCAAGCAATCACAAATAGCATTCAAATGGGCCTTAATGGGCCACCGCTCTCCCGTCGCACTCTATACCCGGAGTGACTTGGCGATGCCAAGTGTGAAGTATGGGAATGGGCCCTTGCTGGTAGAGGGCCAGCAAGGCCAAGGTTTGACTCCCCAAGGGTTGGATGCCCAATTCAATTGGGGCCGACAAAGTGCGCAAAGGCACGGTTTCACACTACCCCACGGCGATCACTCTAAGTCATGGACTTGAGGATCGGGCGCTCCCTCACAAATTCAGCGGCGCATGAAGCAAATATTGAAAGAGCAACACTATTGAGCAAGGATGAGACACTTACTCGACCGGTTTGAAGAAACCGGTCCCGGTCGGAGACGAGGGCGAGCGGGGAGGCGGTGGTTCCCCACACGCCGCGGCGGTGTCGCTTGACCTGCCCAAATAGATACAACACTACACCTCACGCAGGAGGGGGATCTTGGGGTAGGGGTTAAGGTATTACATTCAAAACTACCACCACGCAGGGTGGGGCCTTCAGCCGGCCAAGCGGGGAGGGGATGACGGACCGAAACAAAAAGAAAGGGAAACTAGGGAAATTGCAGCTGCAGTCTGGAATTCTGGATAGGAAACCGCTGTGATGGCTGTCCCGGGCTCGTCCGGACTCCAAATTGAGCGAAACCACCTCCTAAAGCTTCCTGACTTGAAGGGGTTGACTCCAGAATTTTTGGGGATGCTCAGTGGGTCGGAGGTGGCAGCACCAGCAACTGGAAGGAGACCTCTCTGTCTGGCCGCAGGCTCTGTCTGGACTGGAACAGCAGGTTGCAGAGATCACCGTGCGCCCTCCCGAGCTCCGAACAGCACGAAACTGGCGGCGACGTCTTCGTGGTCGAAGTAGCTTTCAGCAGGAGGTGACGGGGCTGCAATCAGAGGTCGGGGGCGGTCGGTGTACCCTGAAGAGTGGGTACTGGTCGGAGCAGACTGCAGAAGGCAGGACTGGAGAGCTTGGGGGAGAAAATTTGTAACTCCGTCCTCCGGCAGCCGAACGAGGTTCCGTTTCTTGATCCGGAACGAAGACTGGAGGAGGAAGATATTTGTAGAAGAGCTTCAGGGCTGAATCTGTCGAGGGTCGCCGTGGTGGAGCCTCCAAGCGGGTTCTGGTCCTCTGCAGAGACAGCACTGCGCGACTGTGGGAAATTGGCTCCCCGGGACAGCTCCGACCTCGGATGGGGTTGCTTCCACCTCGCCTGCAAAGTAGACTGGAAGGCCTTTCCAGCAATGTAGGCCACGCCTTCAGGAACACCAGGATGAAGTCGTGGGAAACACTGCAACTTGGGACTGATCTGCAGGTCTGCACAGCTCCGACCTGCAATAGAGATGAGGGGAAGGGGGGGTTTCTTTGGTAGAGGGATGTGATGGGGGCGACCAATGGAGAGTGGGAGCTCTTGTGGAGTGGTGGAGAAGACTAATGGTGAAGGGGAATGAGGAGGAAGAGGACTGGGGGCGCAAAGGACAGCAAGTGGTGGAGGGAGGTGAGAGTGTGAGAGAGGTTATGGGGTAGTGAATGGGGCGAACTTGACCAAAGGGGGGGGGGAGGATGAAGGGGGCGGCCTATGCAGGTGGAGGGAAGGGAATTTCAAATTTGAATTGGCCTAGGAAGGTGGAGGATTGTGTGGGAACTAGTGGGATTGCATTGGGAGGGAGGAGATTGTGTTGGAAGTGGAGAAGATGCCACCTAGGGACAATGGGAGTGGAGTAATGGCAACTTGGGGAAGTGGAGGGGTATTGAATGAGGTGGGTGGTGGTTGGGAGTTGAAGGGGAAGGGAGGAGAGAGAGAAGGGGGCGAACCCCTTAGTGGGAGGAGAGAGAAGAGAGAGAGGAGGGGGGGTATGGGACTCACTCCCTAGGGTATCTCACCCTATCTTAGTGGAATCTCTCCAAATTGAACAAAAGTGTAGGCTTAACTCAAAAGGATTCATTTCTTCATTAACTTCAAATGAGGGGGAGTGGGGTCCTATTTATAGGCAACCCACTCTTTACAATAAGTCCCTGACAAAATAAGCAACTACAAATAACCAAGGGGGGTGGGGGCACCAATGGGCCTAGCCCAACGAATTGGGCCCAATAGCCTCATTAGACAGCATGATGATACAAAAACATAGGAAAATAAGTGCTAGACCTAGGGAAATGACTCAAATAAAATGAAAATACATCAAAATGACACAAAGGAAAGCTACTAAATGGATAAGGGGCCTTAATAGAGTGAGGCCCAAACTCAACCAGCTCCCGAATGTGAAGAAGTGGACCCGAGCCAAAGGGAATCGTGGGTGATGCCTCCATCACAGGACCAGGCAACTAGACCTACAACGTAGCGATCCCGAGTCGAACGACTCAAAGGCAAGATCGTCACGAACAGCGGAACAAGCCGCCAATCGGTCTAATCCTAAGCCACATAAGAAAACGACACTCCGCAAAAAAAACAACACACAGAGACCTGAGGGAAACACCAAGAACCCTCAGATACGTCTGGACACACAAACCGAGGTAGAACAACACCTCAGGGCATCCAGAAGCAGTGTCTCGAGCCGGACACAACCACCGAGACACACACACACAAGGTCACACGTCAACCACTGGGTCACACCGGGTTGACCTGAACCCAGCAACGCACAAGCAAAAAGTAGGATAGACAATCCTATCGCAAGTAAGAAGACTCCTGGCCACCTTACAACGTAGTCTTAGCCCTCATAGGACATCAAGAAACATCCACGGGATAACGGGCAAACCACTAGGACAAGCCAAGACAAGCTAAAACCGAAATCATGGAAAACGGAGCACAAGGCATGTAACGCGCCACGCCTAGACCGCTACTAGCATGTGACGGTCTAGACCTGGGCCGTTACTCACCAAACGACGGTCGGACGATAGGCCGTCGCTCACACCACCCTAACCAACTCTAAGACTCAAAACACGCACGAGCCAAGTAACGCACTAGACTAAGCGCGTTACAGCCAAACGACGCACGGGAGCAGGCGCATTATTCACAACGAGCACAGCCACCCACAACCAAAGCGAAGTAACGCGCAACGCCAGGCGCGTTACAAACAAACAACGCGGCAAGGGAGACGCGTCAGAGCCAAACGACGCGCAAGGGAAGGCGCGTTACTATCAATGTGCCCAGCCACCCTCAACCCAGCACAAAAC
>JAHNEJ010000648.1:0-56892 GCA_022559845.1 Amorphophallus konjac | reverse complement strand
TGTTCCTAACTGACCGCAGGGATGATAGAATCCCATCCACGTTGATTTCGTGTGGTTTGGTGTTCATTCGAGGCGGTAGAAGCCGGGAACCTCTGTGACCCACTTTGGGTGAATTTGATGAAATCGCCTGGATCGTGCGTTTTTGAGCTTGCATGTGGGGTCCTTGGTGCCCTGAAGTTGTTATTTGTCATTGTGGTTTGTTTCCCCTGCGTTTCGGCGTGAATGGGGCGTGGAACGAGCCGATTTGGCCGTTCCTCTGTTTTCCCGCCGTGACCGATGTAGCGGTCGTTCCAGTGGCCGTTATTTGCTTCTGGTGGCCCTACGATAGGTCGTTACTCAGTTTGAGGTTTTTGAGCTTTTTGGCTTCTGGGGAAGCGACGGCCCTGGAGTGGCGCGTCGTTCCCGTGTAACGTGCCAGTGCCTGCGCGTTACTTCGCCTTCGTCATTTTGTGTTGGGGTTGAGTCAGTTGGTCTAACGCGCTTGACCCAGCGCGTTAGTTGGGAATTAACGCGCCCTGCCCTGGCCGTTATTTTCCGTTTGACTGAGTTTGACTATTGAGGCGGTTCCCCCGACCGATGGGTTCCCATCCGATTATTTTGAGTGTAACGCGCCTGCCCCTGGCCGTTACATTCTGTTTTGGCCGAGCTTGGGTGGCTGTGTCCGTTGGAAGTAACGGGTGAGCCCCTGTGCGTCGTTATTGTATAACGCGCCTGCTCCCGTCCGTTATTTGTTTTTTTGCGCTGGGTTGAGGGTGGTTGTGCACGTTGAGAATAACGCGCCTGCCCCTGCGCGTCGTTTGGTTGTGACGCGTCTCCCTTGCCGCGTCGTTTGCGTGTAGCGCGCCTGGCTTTGCGCGTTACTTGGCTTCCTGTGTTTAGTAGAGTGTTAGGGTGGTGTGTGCGACGGCCTAGCCTTCGTCCGCCGTTTGGCGAGCGACGGCCTAGCCTTCGTCCGTCGTTGGTGAGTAACGGCCTGGTCTAGACCGTCATTTGTTAATAGCGGTCTAGGTATGGTGCGTTATTAGCCTTGTGCTTCGATTTCCGCCTGTTGATTTCTGTTGTGGCTTGGCTTGGCCTTGTGGTCTGCCCGTTGTCCCGTGGATGTCTTCTGACGTCCTATGAGGGCTATGACTACGTTGTAAGGTAGCCAGGAGTCTTCTTACTTGAGGCAGGATTCTCCATCCTACTTTTTGTAAGCTGCTGTTTTGGTTCCGGTCGACCCGGTGTGACCCAGGGGTTGATTAGTGACCTTGTGTGTGAGTGTCTTGGTGGCTTTGTCCGGCCCGAGACACTGTTTCTGGATGCCTCGAGGTGTTGTCTTACCTCGGTTTGCGTGTCCAGCTGTGCTGAGGGTTTCTGTTGTTCCCTCAGGTCTCCGTGTGTCATTTTCTGCGAAGCGTTGTTTTGTTGGCTTAGGATTAGACCTATTGGCGGCTTGTTCCGCTGTTGTGACGATCTTGCCTTTGAGTCGTCCGACTCGGGATCGTTACGTAGTAGGTCTAGTTGCCTAGTCCTGAGTTTGTTGGCAGTGGGCGTACTGCCAGTGGTGCTTTGTAGGTACTGTGACAGGGGCTGTTCTTAGACTGTCTATACTCTAGCACTTGTGTTTTGTAGTTCGTGCCTTGTGAGCCTCCCCTGGTTGTAGCCCTAGGCTTTTGTCGACCCACCGGGTGTAATGCCCTGGATCTTGTTGGATCTTTGTTGGATCTTTCGGATCTTTCGGATTGGTTTCGTTGAGTTTCGGTTCGCTTTTGTGGCTTCCGAGTTGAGTTTGACGAGCCGTGTGGGTTTTTCTCACGTACTAGTTACGGAACCCTACGGTGAGTTTGTTTGTCGATTCTCGAGCTCGTGGATGCTACAGCGATGATGTACTCTTCGAGCCGGTCGTTTCGACTATTTTTGCGTATTTTTCTGAATTTGTGCATTTTCGGCGCATTTTCGGAATTTTCGGAAATTAGGAAAATTTCCTAATTTCTTTTCCTTTTTCTTTTTCTTTCTCTCTTCCTCTCATTCGCGCGACCGTCTCTCTCTCCCGTTCTCTCTCGTTCTCTCCCCTTTCGGCTCCGGCTGCAGACGGAGGCGTAGGTGGGCGAGGTGGCGAGGCCGTGGAGCTGGTTGGATGCGCGATGGAGCGAGGATCGGATCGATTCTGGCGCGATCCCGACGGTGGATTCAAAGCCGGTGAAATCGGTTCGCGAGGTTTTCGGCGTGGTTTAGTCCCTTCGGGGCACGGTTTCTTCGGTGGAGGTAGGGTGACGGATCCTTGCTTCCTTATCTTCGTTTTCCCTGCCATTGCAGTCGTTCGGCTAGGAAACGAGCGTGTTTGGGCTTGTTTTGCCTAAACCGTGATTTTCGTGGTTTTTAGGGTCGGCCGGTAAACGGTGACCGTTTGCGGTTCAGTTAGTTTCTAAATGACCGCAGGGATGTTAGAATCCCATCCACGTTGATTTCGTGCGATTTGGTGTTCATTCGAGGCCGGTAGAAGCCCGGGAACCTCGGTGACCCATTTAGGGTTGATTTGGTAAAATCGCCCGAATCTTGCTTTTTGATGTTGCATGTGGGGTTTGAGCCCTGGTGTTGTCTTTTGTCGTTGCGGTGTGTTTCCCCTGCGTTTCGGCGTGAATGGGGCGTGGAATGGGCCGATCCGGCCATTCCTATGTTTTCCCGCCGTAACCGAAGTAGCGGTCTAGCCAGCGACCGCCACTTGCTTTTGACGGCCCTACGATGGACCGTTATTTGGTTTGAGGGTTTAGCCCTTTTGCTTCTGGGTAAGTGACGGCCCAAGGGTGGTGCGTCATTCCCGTGTAACGCGCCGGTGACTGGCCGTTACTTGCTTTTGTCGTTTTTTTCCTTGGGGTTTAGTCGGTTGGTCTAACGCGCTTGACCCAGCGCGTTAGATGGAAATAACGCGCCTTGCCCAGGCCGTTACTTTGTTGACTGATTTGACTGTTGAGGCGTTCCTCGACGGATGTGTTCGTCCGTTGTTTGAGTGTAACGCGCCTGCCCCTGGCCGTTACATTCTGCGTGGACGAGGTTGGGTGGCTGCCGTTGGAAGTGACGGTGGAGCCCCGTGCGTCGTTTGTGAGTAACGCGCATGCCTCCGTCCGTGTTTGCTGTCGTGTTGGGTTGAGGGTGGCTATGCCGTTGGAGTAACGGATAGGCCCCTGCGCGTCATTTGTCCTGACGGCCCTCTCCTGCCGCGTCGTTTGGTTGTAACGCGCCTAGCGTCGCGTTACTTCGCGTTGGTTTGGGTTTGCTGCACCGTTGGATGTGACGGGGGTACCCGTGCGTCGTTTGCTTGTAACGCCCCTGGTCCCGTGCGTTACTTGGCTTTTGTGTGCTTTTGTAGGTTGTTAGGGTGGTGGTGACGGCCTGGTCCGTCGTGTACGGCCTGGTGTCCGTCCGTCGTTTGGGAAATAACGGCCCTGAGCTAGACCGTCACTTGCTGTAGCGGTCTAGGGCCGTGCGTTACTTCCTTTGTGCCTTGGTTTTCCGCCCGATGATTCTGTGTGTCTTGGCTTGGCCTTGTGGTCTGCCCGTTGTCCTGTGGATGTCTCTTGATGTCCTATGAGGGTTAAGACTACGTTGTAAGGTAGCCAGGAGTCTTCTTACTTGTGGTAGGATTCTTGATCCTACTCTTGTATGCTTGTTGTTGTTTGGTTTCGGTCAACCCGGTTTGACCCAGTGGTTGACATGTGACCTTGTTTGTGCGTGTCTTGGCAGTTCTGTCCTGTCCGAGACACTGCTTCTGGATGCTTCGAGGTGTTGTTCTACCTCGGTTTGCGTGTCCAGCTGTGCTGAGGGTTCTTGATGTTTCCCTCAGGTCTCCGTGTGTTGTTTTCTGCGGAGCGTGGTTTCTTGGCTTAGGATTAGACCGATTGGCGGCTTGTTCCGCTGTTTGTGACGATCTTGCCTTGAGTCGTTCGACTCAGGATCGTTACATAGGAGGTCTAGTTGCTTGTCCTGAGTTGTCGGCAGTGGCGATGCTGCCATTTGGTGCCTCGAAGTACGTGTTGAGGGGCGTGGTTGCCCGTTTGTACTTCGGCACTTGTGTTTGAGCTTCTGTGTCGTGTGAAGCCTCCACTTGTTGTTGCCTAAGGCCGGAGTGCCGACCCGCTAGCGGATGGCGGAGGGTTTTCCCGGTGAGCGGTTTGTAGTTAGTTCCGCGGGCTCCTAGTCAACGGTAGCGTCCTACCGAGGGAGAATACTAGCTAGAGGACCTGGCTTAGACTATAGCCAGTGTGTGCACACGTGGTCAGGGACGGAGGACTTACGTCGACGGGCGTGACCCTGACTAGTTACTTGTTTGTTGTTCCTGTTTGGTTCAGCTTGTGTCTCTGTCTCTGCTGTTGTTACAGCAGTGCTGTAGGCGAGACACTTGAGGTGCGGCGTAAGACGTCAGTGGACGCAGCTGGCTTTTTAAGGGGGTGCTTCCGTCACGTGACGCGTAGCTTCGCGTTTTCTTGCGCGTTGTGACCTTTGCGAGTTGCCCGTTCGTGGCGTGCTCGAGGTCAGTGTTTTGTTGTCCGCACGGTGTTCTGTTCGTGCGTGGGGCTTTGTGCACGACGTTTCGGTCGTGTACGTGTTTGTTTGGCGTCTGTCTAGGTCTTGTCTAGACCTGGATTGTTTGGGGCTGGTTGACAGACTGGTGTACCCTTCTGTGTGAGTTTAGGGTCATCCATCTGTTGCCTTTTGTTTGGAGTAGTTTGGGGTGCCGAGGTTAGTTCGGTAGCCGCTTGTTTGGTGCGGGTTCTCACCCTCTCCTGCGTGTTCCCTACTCCTACTTCCCGTCTGTTCCTTTACAGCTTTGTAGTGTAGCTTTTCCTGCTTTGCTACACCTGCTGTTCCTGCTGCTTTGTTGTTGCTTCCGTTGCCTTCGCTTTGTGCGCTGTCCAGTGGGGATCCGCGTGACCCCTACTGAGTTTCTGTTGAGACTCACCCCTGCTGCTTTTCAGGTGGGTTTCGCCGTCTGCCTCTGTGTTCTTGGTGGAGCGCTCTTTGCTGTTGTAGCTGCCAGCCGTACCTGCGTCGGGCTTCTCCCGACTTCTGTGTACGTTTCTTTCTTTCGTACTGTACTGTGCTAGACTTGTTGTCTTTCCTTTGGGCTGGACTCTGTGTATAATTGTAATTGTTGAAATTATTAATGAAAATGTAATTTTATTTCTGCTACTTTAGCAATCCAATCTAATGAAATTGCTTACTGTTATATCTCTGTGGCTTCAATGTACTCTACACATGCCTTTTATCCCTTCGGCGCTTTCCCGCGCTTGGGAGGCCTCGCGGGTCCCTCATGGTATCACGTGTATTCGGTATTTATACCGGGTGCACCGGGTATCCGGAATCCGGGTCGCTACAGGTGGTATCAGAGCAGTGTTCTGAGATGTTCGGAGTTTCTTTTCTGAGCTATCAGAGCGTTGTTGTGTGAAGTACATGGGAATCCGAGATATACAGTTTCCAGAGTCCTTAGGCCCAGTACAGTCTCTTGCTGGCGTAGGTGTTGCGATGGTTTATCGCAGTGCTTCTCGCGTGTGGTCTTGTACGTGCTTGGTTGGCACTGTACGAGATGGTTTTTGCTCTCGTCTGGATGTGACGATGTGCTTCGTTCGTTTTGAAGTTGGTCTCGATCGTGTTGCGCTTGGCAGTGTTTGTCGGTTGGCATGAACCTGCAGTGCATTGTTCGAGCTGTTTTCTGTATTTTGCTCAGGTAGCTTATGACTTTTAGCGTTGGTGTGATGGCCATGCACGTTTTACGTTGCTTTGGTTGTCCCGGCTTGAGTCTGCTTAGCTCTCTGATGCATTGTTGTTTCGGTTGTTTCGTTGTCGTGTTGCCTCGATTGAGAAGTTGCTCGAGCGAACCTAGGATTTTCCCTTCCTGGTGAGCTGCTGTTGTTGAGCTTGTTGCTTCTCGTCCTTCTTGGTGAGCTTTTCGAGTTTGCCTTGGATTGCTGTCTTAGTGATGCCTTTGTCCTGTGTCTGCTTAAGTGTAGACAGCTTTATTTTGAGTCTGATCTGCTCCTTGTTGTACGGTTGCTTGGCTTTGGACTCCGTAATGGTGTTAAGAGCTGTTGTGTACCGTATTGTCGTGCTGTGTCTAACGGCCGATGTATTGTGAAGGCTCATTTATTGTGTCGGGACGTGAAGGTAAGCTGAGATTGATGCTTTCCTTGTGCTTTGCGCTGAAGCTGGTGCTCTTCTCTTGTTGCACTTAGGCTCTTGTGTTCGGTTATTCGCTGGATTGGTGCTCGTGGCGTGTGAATTGCGATCTTGTTGATTGCGATGGCGCTGGTGTGTGCTGAGATGCGATTACCGATGTTGTTCTGTTGCCTGTGCACGTTGTTGAGAGTACAGCTGTTGTGTGTGGGTTGGCTACCCACTTGTCGAGAGGTTCTTTCTTTCTCGATGTGACTCGTCTTGGCTTCTCGTGCCTTGATGTCGTCAGTTGCCGTGCCTTTGTTTGTGGTTTTTCTTGTGTTGGCATTGGCAATTGTGTGAGTGTTGGGGAATTGGTTGGCATTCCTTGCTGATTAAGTACCCTTTGCTCTGCTTTTTCCTTCTTGGGTGTTGTGCTCTTGAGGCGTGTTGCTAGTCCTTGAGTTGCGTTCCCCGAGATTGTTGTCGTTTCTTGTTGTTGTGGGTCTTCTCTTGGTGAGCAGTCTGATGCGTAACCGTTCTTGTGTGGTTGTGTGCTCAGCTGTTCTTGTGCCTTGTTGTGACCCTGCTTGCAGATGTGTTTCTTGGCACTGCGTGTTGTGCGGAGCCGAATTCTGCAGGTGCTGCCGTTGTGTTTTTGGCGCTGTTTCTTTATGATTTTGTGTTCTGTCTTGGACCATTGTCTTGTCAGTTAGCTTTGCTGTGCTCTTTTCCTTGGAGTTAGCTTGCGACTTGATCAGATGTGATATCTGAGTGAGTGCTGACTTGTTGTGTTTGTGGTCCAGTTGTTGTTGTCGTTGGTGTCCTGTGTGCCAGGTGTTCCCTGTTGCCTTTGGCACTGGAGCCGATGATGTGGTCGAGCTGTCAGCTGTGAGGACTGTGTCCTCCTTGTGTGAGCTGCTGCTTGCCGTGTTGTTGTTGTGTTTTCGGTGTTGGTTTCTCGATTGTTGTGGCTGTCGTGTCTCCTGCTCTGTGAGACGTAAGCGACGTTGCCCTTGCTTCGGAGGTGTCAGATGTGTTCACTTTGGTGCCGTACTCGTGCTGTAGACTTGCTGTCTTGGAAGCTAGAGTGTGTACCTGTAATTGTGGTCTGACGTGTTCCTCTGAGCTGTGTTTTCGAGATTTGTGTTGTTGGGTTGTTCTTCCCTGCTTCTCCTTTGTTAGTCCTTAATTTCGAGGGCGAAATTTCTTAAAGGAGGGGAGGATGTAATGCCCTGGATCTTGTTGGATCTTTGTTGGATCTTTCGGATCTCTTTCGGATTGGTTTCGTTGAGTTTCGGTTCGCTTTTGTGGCTTCCGAGTTGAGTTTGACGAGCCGTGTGGGTTTTTCTCACGTACTAGTTACGGAACCCTACGGTGAGTTTTTTGTCAATTCTCGAGCTCGTGGATGCTACAGCGACGATGTACTCGTCGAGCCGGTCGTTTCGACTATTTTTGCGTATTTTTCTGAATTTGTGCATTTTCGGCGCATTTTCGGAATTTTCGGAAATTAGGAAAATTTCCTAATTTCTTTTCCTTTTTCTTTTCTTTCTCTCTCTCCTTCTCATTCGCGCGACCGTCTCTCTCTCTCCCGTTCTCTCTCGTTCTCTCCCCTTTCCGGCTCCGGCTGCAGACGGAGGCGTAGGTGGGCGAGGCGGTGAGCCGTGGAGCTGGTTGGATGCGCGATGGAGCGAGGATCGGATCGATTCTGGCGCGATCCCGACGGTGGATTCAAAGCCGGTGAAATCGGTTCGCGAGTGGTTTTCGGCGTGGTTTAGTCCCTTCGGGGCACGGTTTCTTCGGTGGAGGTAGGGTGACGGATCCTTGCTTCCATCTTCGTTTTCCCTGCCATTGCACGGCGTTCGGCTAGGAAACGAGCGTGTTTGGGCTTGTTTTGCCTAAACCGTGATTTTCGTGGTTTTTAGGGTCGGGGTAAACGGTGACCGTTTGCGGTTCAGTTAGTTTCTAAATGACCGCAGGGATGTTAGAATCCCATCCACGTAGTTTTCGTGCGATTTGGCGTTCATTCGAGGCCGGTAGAAGCCCGGGAACCTCGGTGACCCATTTAGGGTTGATTTGGTAAAATCGCCCGAATCTTGCGTTTTTGATGTTGCATGTGGGGTTTGAGCCCTTGGTGTTGTTTTGTCGTTGCGGTGTGTTTCCCCTGCGTTTCGGCGTGAATGGGGCGTGGAATGGGCCGATCCGGCCATTCCTATGTTTTCCCGCCGTAACCGAAGTAGCGGTCTAGCCAGCGACCGCCACTTGCTTTTGACGGCCCTACGATGGACCGTTATTTGGTTTGAGGGTTTAGCCCTTTTGCTTCTGGGTAAGTGACGGCCCTAGGGTGGTGTCATTCCCGTGTAACGCGCCGGTGACTGGCCGTTACTTGCGTTTTGTCGTTTTTCCTTGGGGTTTAGTCGGTTGGTCTAACGCGCTTGACCCAGCGCGTTAGATGGAAATAACGCGCCTTGCCCAGGCCGTTACTTTGTTGACTGATTTGACTCGTTGAGGTGCCTCTCGGTGTGTTGTCGTTGTTTGAGTGTAACGCCTGCCCCTGGCCGTTACATTCTGCGTGGACGAGGTTGGGTGGCTGCCGTTGGAAGTGACGGTGGAGCCCCTGTGCGTCGTTTGTGAGTAACGCGCATGCCTCCGTCCGTCGTTTGCTGTCGTGTTGGGTTGAGGGTGGCTATGCCGTTGGAGTAACGGATAGGCCCCTGCGCGTCATTTGTCTCTGACGGCCCTCTCCTGCCGCGTCGTTTGTGTAACGCGCCTGGCGTCGCGCGTTACTTCGCGTTGGTTTGGGTTTGCTGCACCGTTGGATGTGACGGTGGGACCCGTGCGTCGTTTGCTTGTAACGCCCCTGGTCCGTGCGTTACTTGGCTTTTGTGTGCTTTGTAGGTTGTTAGGGTGGTGTGTTGGTGTGAGTGACGGCCTGGCATCCATCCATCGTTTGGGGAATAACGGCCTGGTGTCCATCCGTCGTTTTGGAAATAACGGCCCTGGTGTAGACCGTCACTTGCTTGTAGCGGTCTAAGGCCGTGCGTTACTTCCTTTGTGCCTTGGTTTTCCGCCCGATGATTCTGTGTGTCTTGGCTTGGCCTTGTGGTCTGCCCGTTGTCCTGTGGATGTCTCTTGATGTCCTATGAGGGTTAAGACTACGCTGTAAGGTAGCCAGGAGTCTTCTTACTTGTGGTAGGATTCTTGATCCTACTCTTGTATGCTGTTGTTGTTTGGTTTCGGTCAACCCGGTTTGACCCAGTGGTTGACATGTGACCTTGTTTGTGCGTGTCTTGGCAGTTCTGTCCTGTCCGAGACGCTGCTTCTGGATGCTTCGAGGTGTTGTTCTACCTCGGTTTGCGTGTCCAGCTGTGCTGAGGGTTCTTGATGTTTCCCTCAGGTCTCCGTGTGTTGTTTCCTGCGGAGCGTGGTTTCTTTGGCTTAGGATTAGACCGATTGGCGGCTTGTTCCGCTGTTTGTGACGATCTTGCCTTGAGTCGTTCGACTCAGGATCGTTACATAGGAGGTCTAGTTGCTCGTCCTGAGTTGTCGGCAGTGGCGATGCTGCCATTTTGTGCCTCGAAGTACGTGTTCAGGGGCGTGGTTGCCCATTTGTACTTCGGCACTTGCGTTTGAGCTTCTGTGTCGCGTGAAGCCTCCACTTGTTGTTGCCTAAGGCCGAGAGGTGCCGACCCGCTAGCGGATGGTGGAGGGTTATTCCCGGTGAGCGGTTTGTAGTTAGTTCCGCGGGCTCCTAGTCAACGGTAGCATCCTACCGAGGGAGAATACTAGCTAGAGGACCTGGCTTAGACTATAGCCAGTGTGTGCACACGTGGTCAGGGACGGAGGACTTACGTCGACGGGCGTGACCCTGACTAGTTACTTGTTTGTTGTTCCTGTTTGGTTCTGCTTGTGTCTCTGTCTCTGCTGTTGTCACAGCAGTGCTGTAGGCTAGACACTTGAGGTGCGGCGTAAGACGTCAGTGGACGCAGCTGGCTTTTTAAGGGGGTGCTTCCGTCACGTGACGCGTAGTTCTTCGCGTTTTCTTGCGCGCCGTGACCTTGTCGAGTTGACCGTTCGTGGCCGTGCTCGAGGTCAGTGTGTTGTTGTCCGCACGGTGTTCTGTTCGTGCGTGGGGCTGTGTACACGATGTTTTCGGTCGTGTACGTGTTTGTTTGGCGTCTGTCTAGGTCTTGTCTAGACCTGGATTGTTTGGGGCTGGTTGACAGACTGGTGTACCCTTCTGTGTGAGTCTAGGGTCATCCATCTGTTGCCTTTTGTCTGGAGTAGTTTTGGGGTGCCGAGGTTAGTTCGGTAGCCGCTTGTTTGGTGCGGGTTCTCACCCTCTCCTGCGTGTTCCCTACTCCTACTTCCCGTCTGTTCCTTTACAGCTTTGTAGTGTAGCTTTCCTGCTTTGCTACACCTGCTGTTCCTGCTGCTTTGTTGTTGCTTCCGTTGCCTTCGCTTTGTGCGATGTCCAGTGGGGATCCGCGTGACCCCTACTGAGTTTCTGTTGAGACTCACCCCTGCTGCTTTTCAGGTGGGTTTCGCCGTCTGCCTCTGTTGTTCTTGGTGGAGCGCTCTTTCACTGTTGTAGCTGCCAGCCGTACCTGAGTCGGGCTTCTCCCGACTTCAGTGTACGTTTCTTTCTGTCGTACTGTACTGTGCAAGACTTGTTATCTTTCCTTTGGGCTGGACTCTGTGTATAATTGTAATTGTTGAAATTATTAATGAAAATGTAATTTTATTTCTGCTACTTTAGCAATCCAATCTAATGAAATTGCTTACTGTTATATCTCTGTGGCTTCAATGTACTCTACACATGCCTTTTATCCCTTCGGCGCTTTCCCGCGCTTGGGAGGCCTCGCGGGTCCCTCATGGTATCACGTGTATTCGGTATTTATACCGGGTGCACCGGGTATCCGGAATCCGGGTCGCTACACCGGGAGTGGTGGAGGGGTGTTCTCTGTTGCGTTTAGTGCGTACGGTTTTTAAGCTAGTTCCGTAGGCCCCGGCCAATGGTAGCGTCCTACCGAGGGGAATACTAGCTAGAGGCCTGACCTAGGTACGGGTCAGTGTGTGCACACGTGGTCAGAGACTGGGGGCTTGCGTCGATGGGCGTGGCTCTGACTAGTTACTTGCAGCTTCGGTACTGCGGTCTTGTGTCCGCGAGTGCCGTTTTCCTTGGAGCGTCGTTGCTCCTTGGGCCTGGTTCTTGGAGTGTCTGGTCTCCTCCGTGCTATACACGGTCAGGTGATATGACACTTGTGGCGCAGTGTAAGCCGTCAGTGGACGCATCTGGCTGTTCTGCTGGGAGGAGGGTGCTCCTGTCACTTGGTGCTGTGACTCTCGCGTTTCTTGCGCGTTGTGACCTTTGCGAGTTGCCCGCTCGTGGCTGTACTCGAGGTCAGTGTTCTATCGGTTGCATGACGTTTTAGTCATGCGTGGGGCTGTTTGCACGACGTTTTCGGTCGTGTACTTGTTTGTTTGGGCTGGCTGGTAGGCTGGTGTACCCTTCTGTGTGATTTCAGGGTCAACCGCTTGTTGCCTTTTATGTTGGAGTAGTCGGGGTGCCGAGGTTAGTTCGGCAGCCGTTTGTGTGGTGCGGTTTCTGCCCTCTCCTGTTTGTTCCCTACTCCCACTTCCCGTCTGTGTTTGTGGCGTCGGTGTCTGCCCTCGCCCTTTGTTTGGCTAACAAACTGGGTTACCCTACTGTGTGAGTTTGGGGTTGACCGTCTGTTGCCGTTTGGAGTAGCTTAGGGTGCCGAGTCCTTCTCGGTGGCCGTGTTCCGTGTTTTACGGCCTCGCTCTTCTTTGTTGTTGAGCTCCCCTCGCTCTTTGCCTGTTCCCTACTCCTGCTATCTTTGTTCTGTTTACAGCTTTGTAGTGTAGCTTTTTCCTGCTTTGCTGCACTTGTTGTTTGAGTTGGTTCCGTTGCACTGTGCATTTTCCAGTGGGGATCCGCGTGACCCCTACTGAGTTTCTGTTGAGACTCACCCCTGCTTTTTCAGGTGAGCCGCGCCCGTCGTCTCCCGGCGCATCGTGAGCTATTTCGGAGAACGTGTCTAGCTGCCAGCTATAGTCGAGCCGCCTTTTTGAGGCTTTTGTAGTACCTTTGCCGGGGTATGCCCCGTGTAGTTGTACTCTCTTTGGACTAGTACTCTTGTTATCTGGACTAGTATATATATATATCACTCTGGTCATTTCGAATTGCTTCCGCACTTGTGTTAATTTCTTTTCTTAAATTGTAAAATGCGCGTTCCAAATTGCAATTCTTTATGCATACCCCTCAGCTTACCCCCCATTAACCCTTCAGGGGCCTCATCAGCCTCTTGGGTGGCTTCCCTAGTTCTTGGTATCGGTATGTCGGTATCCTGAACTTTGGTCGACAAGATACCATTGCAAATGTGCCCGCCCTCACTGGCTAAGAGTCTCCTGTGGACGCACGTCTAGAAAATTATGAATTTGTGCAGTAATTTACAGAGAAAAATACATGCATTTAAATAAACTAGCTCATTCATCATCATCATCATCATCAGAGCCTTATCCCAATTAATTGGGGTCGGCTACATGAATCCTGTTCCGCCAAAGATTTCTATCAAGTGCAATATTCATATTTAAACTCAAGAACTAATGTCCTTCCTAATAACATCGCACCATCTCATTTTAGGCCTTCCTCGAGCTCTTTTACTAGCATCCACTAAGATTTGGTCACATCTTTTAACCGGCGCTGAGTTAGGGCGACGAAACACATGTCCAAACCACCTGAGTCTATTTTCTCTCATTTTACTATCAATTGGAGCTATCCCTAAGTCCTTACGGATGCGCTCATTCCTAATCTTGTCTTTCTTAGTCTTGCCACACATCCATCTCAACATCCTCATCTCTGCTACACACATTTTGTGGATGTGTTCCTTTCGTACTGCCCAACACTCGGTACCATATAACAAAGCAGGTCTCACAGCCGTTCTATAAAACCTCCCTTTGAGTTTCACAGGCATACGACGATCACAAAGGACACCTGATGCACTTCTCCATCTTAACCAGCCTGCCTTAATCCTATGTGTAACGTCATCATAAATCTCCCCATTCTCTTGTATGATAGACCCTAAGTATCGAAAGCTACTACTCTTCGGAATGTTATGTCCATCAATTAGAACCATGTCTTCCTGAACCACTCTCCCATTACTAAAATTACAGTGCATAAACTCTGACTTACTCCTACTAATTTTAAAACCTTTAGACTCCAAGGCAAGTCTCCAACGCTCTAACTTAGCATTTAGAGCATCAATACTCTCATCAATTAAAACAATATCGTCTGCAAATAGCATACACCAAGGGATATCCTCATGCAATTGTTTAGTTACTTCATCCATAACTAAGGCAAAGAGATACGGACTTAGTGCAGAACCTTGATGCAAACCTATAGAAACGGGAAATTCACCAGTCTCCCCAGCAATAGTTCGAACACTAGTAATAGCACCGTCGTACATATCCTTAATCAAATCAACATATCCTTGAGAGATTCCTTTCTTTCTTAATGTCCACCAAATCAATTCTCTCGGTACTCGATCGTACGCCTTCTCTAAATCAAGAAAAACTATATACAAATCTTTTCTCATCTCTCTATACTTCTCCATTAGCTGCCGTAGTAAGAAAATAGCTTCTGTAGTAGATCTATTTGGCATAAAACCAAACTGATTTTCCGATACAGTAGTCATACATCGGAGGCGTTTTTCAATTACTCTTTCCCAAAGTTTCATAGTATGACTCATAAGCTTAATTCCACGATAATTATTACAACTTTGAATATCTCCTTTGTTTTTATAGAAAGGAACTACAACACTTTTTCTCCAAACTTCTGGCATTCTCCGTTCCTTTAAAATTTTATTAAAAAATTTAGTTAGCCACTGAATACCAATATCTCCTAGGCCTTTCCATACTTCAATAGGTAAGCCATCTAGTCCTAAGGCCTTGCCCACTTTCATTTTCCTTAAAGCATCCTCCACTTCTGACATCTTAATACGCCTGAAATATTGATATTTATCAAATATTGTGGACTCTTGGGTACCTTCTAAAGATAAATCCTTGACGAATCTCCATTAAGTAACTTCTGAAAATAGCTATGCCACCTCCCTTTAATCTCAAGATCCTTAGTTAAAACCCTTTGATCTTCACCTTTAATGCACCGAACATGATCTAAATCTCTAGTTTTCCTTTCTCTTAATTTAGCAAGTTTAAATATGTCCTTTTCACCCTCTCGGGTTCCTAATTTATTATATAAATCTTCAAATGCCTTTGATTTAGCTTCGCTAACTATTTTCTTAGCTCTCTTTTTAGCGATTTTATAGGCTTCTAGGGTTTGATCATTTTTGTTAGTTTGCCAAACTTTAAAGCATTCCTTTTTTACTCTAATGGTATTTTGGATTTCCTCACTCCACCACCAAGTCTCTTTTTCTAAATTCTTTTTACCTTTAGATTCGCCTAAGAGTTGTTTTGCAACCCTCGTTATACAATTTGTAACATTATTCCACATTACATTAGTTTCTTGTTCTAAATTCTAAATATTTTCCTTTAATAGATGATTTTTAAATGTTTCTAAACTTTTACCTTTTAAATTCCACCATTTAATCTTGGAATAATTATTTATAATGATCTTTCTTTTGAATTTAGGGATAGTGACATCCATTACTAACAACCTATGTTGAGGGGCTAGACTCTCACCAGGAATAACTTTGCAATCTTTACATAAAACTCTATCGACCTTCCTAATGAGAAAATAGTCAATTTGACTTATATGTGTTCCACTCTTGTATGTTATTAAGTGTTCGTCCCTCTTCTTAAAGAAGGTATTAGTAATTGCTAGATCATAGGCCGTAGCAAAATCAAGAATAGTGTAACCCATATCATTTCTATTGCCAAAACCAAGCCCTCCATGAATCCTCTCATAGCCTCTATTATCTTTACCCACATGACCATTAAGATCCCCTCCAATAAAGATTCTCTCTTCACTAGGGATATTTTGGATCAAACTATCAATAGCCTCCCAAAATTACTTTTTAATGCTCTCTTCTAATCCTACTTGAGGTGCATATGCACTAATTATATTCAAAATATCCTCACCTAAGATAAGTTTAATTAACATTAGTCTATCCCCCAATCTATTTACTTCCACAACTCTGTCTTTTAAGTTTTTATCTATTATTATAGCAACACCATTTCTAGAGTTATTATTACCCGTATACCAAATTTTATATCCATCAATGTCTTTAGCTTTATGTCCTTTCCACCTAGTTTCTTGTAGGCAAGCTATGTTAACCCTCCTGTCCTTCATTAACTTAACTAATTCTAAACCCTTACCCGTTAAAGTTCCTATATTCCAAGTAGCTAGACGGATCCTATGTTTTTGGACTTGCTTCTTTACCCGTGTGCGTCCAACCCCACACGAGAACCCTTGCCTATTTGACACCGCAATCGGGCGCCATTGCGGCGCGTCGCTTACGGGGAACGCCCTAGCTAGCCCTTGCTCACTTGTCATTCCATCCGGGTTCCGATGTAACGCGTCGCTTACGGGGAACGCCCTAGCTAGCCCTTGCTCACTTGTCATTCCATCCGGGTTCCGATGTAACGCGTCGCTTACGGGGAACGCCCTAGCATTAGCACATAATGTATTTGGATCAGAATTCATGTTGGAGATGTGACAAAATTTTACTGCTGGCTGTCGACCTAACGCAAACCCTCCTCTTTTCTCATCCGGGCTTGGGACCGGCCATGGCAGAGTTAATAATTTAGCTCATTATTAAATAATAATTTTCAACAACTAAACATAAAGAATTCTTATCATTTAACTAAGAATTTAAATAAACATAGCAGTAGAATGTGATAGAAGTGGTGTACTCTGTAGACCTAATGTAGAGGCACTCAAACCTGTAAACAAAAAATATCGTGAGCAAAACAAAGTGCATATTCACTACTCATTTATCTAAGAATTTAAATAAACATACCCACAGTTGTTGGCGTGGGCGGTGCACTCTGTGTACCTGGTGTGGAGACATAAAATATCGTGGGCAAAATAAAGTACATATTCACTACTCATTTATCTAAGTGATGTGTGGAAGGATAGGATATAGAGGGGTGGTGAATATATCCCCCGATTAAAAACTATGGCCAAATTAAAATAAAAAATCTGGCGCTACCCAATTTTAAAACATAATGAATAATATGTTAACAAGAGTTTGCATAGAACATACGTCGAACACTTAAGCACTTAAGTTAATATCTCCGTTGACACCTATTTTTCACCCTTAAGAGGGTATATGTCACCCATAGGAGTCTATTTGTCAGCCTCATGTGTGCATTTGTCGCGTCCTTAGCCTTCTACTGGCGGTAAACACAAGTGGACTTCCCCTTCATGCAGCTTCAACACTTTACACATATTCAGTGTTACAACCTATTTTTCACTCGTAGAGAGCTATTTGACAGCCTTACCTCCCTATTTGTCACCACTAATGAGTCATTTGTCTGCCTTATCTTCCTGCCTTCCCTTATATGAATCTTAATAGATTTGTCATCATTTCTAAAGAATTCAGACTTTGACTGCATAGACTTGGGTTGAGCACTGTCTTAGCTCCATTGACTGTGCGTTGACTACGTTACCATGTTGACTTTTCTTCATTTCTTGAGAAAATAACTGGGGTTCAGCCTGTTCTATGTGCAATTGTCAACGCTGTTCTTTGTACAATTTAGAAGTAAACTACACACACAAAATCATTATAGCTCTATGGATGATTCTACATCAACAAAACACATTGACTATCCACATGAAGAGTATACATGAATCTAAATTTTGACAGCATCCCAGCATGGAGCCGAAACAATAAGGACCTTTAAATAAACATACCAGCAGCAGTTGGTGGGGGCGGTGCACTCAGTGTACCTGGTAGCAGAGACATTAAAATACCGTGAGCTAAACAAATGCTAAGTCACTACTCATTCCATGAACGATCTTAAATAAACATACCCGCAGCACGTGGTGGGGTTGGTGTACTCTGTATACCTGGTGCAAAGACATAAACTATCATTACAAAAAGAAGTGTATATTCACTACACATTTATCTAAGAATTTAAATAAACAGACCCGCATCAAGTGGTGGGGGCAGTGTAATCTGTGTACCTGGTGCCATAACACAAACTACATTACCAAAACGAAGTGCATATTCACTACTTATTTATCTAAGAATTTAAAATAAACATAACAGTAGTAGGTGGCGGGGGCAGTGTAATCTGCTGTACCTGGTGTCATAAACACTAACTATCATTACCAAAACGAAGTGCATATTCACTACTCATTTATCTAAGAATTTAAATAAACATACCCACAGTACGGTGGTGGGGCGGTGTAATCTTTGTACCTGGTGCCAGAAACACAAACTATCATTACCAAAACAAAGTGCATATTCACTACTCATTTATCTAAGAATTTAAATAAACATACCAGTAGAACCCCTCCCAGAACCACCTCTCTCGAAGATCCGTACGACTCGAACCATCTAATTATTGACAATAATTAAAGTAGTGCATATTAGTCCACAACTAATTACGAGGAGAGGTGGCAAGTAATAATGATAAGAAGTGTATATATGTTAAATTTCTTACAAAATATTCAATCATTATCTATTTCATCTTCAGATGCTGAAGATATATCAAACTCATGTCATCTTCGTGATCTTCCTCATTCTCACTAGATTCATAGTCCTTCCTCCTCAGAGGACTCCTCTAGCCAAACAATTGCTTCATTAGCTCAGTTGATCGACTTCTTCCACTTCGTCCTCTATAGACAACCGAAGTGGCTCGTCAGATTCGATCACATGAAGTTTAGAAGCAACCAAGTCTGCAGTGTCACCCTCGTCTGATTGAAAAAATTCGGCACTAGAATCCTCTGAGACACTTCAATCAGATCTAACTCATCATTAGGCACAAGCCTTGGTTTACCCTACAAATTGGCCCACCAATCTGTATTCTTGGACGATGAATAACTTGAATAATACACTTGCTGGGCTTGTGCGGCCAAAATGAACGGCTCATAGGTATTCAATTTTGATCTATGTTTGACATCGACAATCCCATATATTGTGTCATTTCGCACTGAATGAGGATCAAACCAATGACACTTAAAAAGGAATATATGCTTGTCTTATCCGAGATACTGTAATTCTATGACCTCCTAAAGAATACCATAGTAATCAAGATCATTTTCATTGTATGTACTACCTTTCACGCATACGCCTCTATTCATCGTAGACTTATTTCATCCATAATCTCTGGTGTGAAATCTATAACCATTCACAAAAAATCCTGGATAGGCATGCGTGACCTTCGAAGGTCCATAACTTATCACCCGGACTCTTTCATCAGTAACATAACCTTCTTCAACCTATGAATATAAACCACGTTACTTTCTTTTGATACGTGCATACACCTCAAGCTTTGTAGAATTGGTAGATTGACACTTACTTGACCTTTAAGCCATCTGGCAAAAGATCTCTCTCGTTCATTTTGAACCTCCATGTCATTGAGGTGTGGACATTGAGTAATTAATTCTGAATCAAATTGCCTTTAATGATGAATGCAAACATCATCGTAAATGGGAGGAAGAACGTCAAGATGCTTATAATTTTTTGGGAGCTGCGGAGTTGACGACTCACTCAACATAAGGTTCAATCTCGCACAGTTCAGGAGAACATATATGTCTGCGGCCAACAACTCTCTGTCCTCTAATATGCGATTCAAACAATGTCCGAATGCACGTCCTGGATACTTAAATATGGACAACCTGTCGGAAGGATCCACCTCTCCTCCATCATCAATACGTGGAGGTCGATTGCGGCGAGTTTGAATTTCAGGTTCGAAGTACATCGAACAGAGTTAAAATTTCTTCAATAATATACGCCCCGGTAATCGAACCCTCTACTTTAGCCTTGTTGCGAACCTTCATTTTCAGGTCATGCATACACCTATGACAACAATTCATATGACAATGACATATAGTGACAATGACAGACACATGTAACTACTATCAAATAATCAGTAAATATATACTGATTACCTCTCAAATCGATACATCCATCGAAATTGTATCGGTCCTCCAACTTTGGACTCATATGGCAAATGGATAATCAGGTGCTCCATGGAATCGAAGAACGCAAGGGGAAATATCTTCTCCAACTTGCATACCATCGTGACCACATTCTGATGCACATAGAATCCTGAAAAATTGACTCAACTCAGTCAATGCTCCTCATATAGGCTTTGGCAATATGTCACGGGATGCAATGGGCAGAAGTCTCTCCATGAACACATGGCAGTCATGACTTTTCAATCCATATATTTTTCCCTCATTGACATTCACACAACGCGCTATGTTAGACACATATCCATCATAGAATCTTAATTGCTTCAACCACTAGCAAAGTTCAATGATCTGTGTGTCTTTCAACACGTAAGCTGCTTTAGGTTGCATAACTTTGTCCCGTACCGGCCGCAATTCCAACTCTGGTGTTTACAAAGTATCTTCAAGTCCGCTCGCGCCTTGGCATTGTCCTTTGTTTTGGCTTTCACGTTCATGATGGTGTTGAACACATTATCAAAGATATTCTTCTCAACATGCATGACGTCCAGATTGTGCCGTATCAAAAGGGCTGACCAGTAAGGTAATTCCCAGAAGATACTTTTTTTCACCCAATTGTGATCCTCTCCAAATCCATGAAGATGTCGTGCACTACCCAACAATTGCACTATATCTGGTAAGTTTTGCACATGTGCAGACCATTTGTCGACCAGACATCCGTTCCAAGTCTGTTACATCCATTTCAACTGTGTCTTAATGAATGAGTCCTTTTGCCTTCGGAAAGGATGGTCAATTGGTAGAAACCGTCGATGACAATCGAACCAGCATGACTTCTTACCATATTTCAGGACAAAGGATTTGGTATCAGCCATACAGTAAGGACATGCCTAACCTCCCGTGTGTGCTCCAGCTAGATAGCATCCATATGCATGGAAGTCACTTATTGTCCACACCAATGCAGCCTTCATAGTGAAATTTTATTTTCTATACGCATCATAAGTAACAACTCCATCATTCCATAATCTTTTCAACTCATCATCTGTGGCCTGAGATATATGTCCAATTTTTTCCTGGATTTTTTGGATCTGGAATTACCAAAGTTAAGAAAAAGGTTCTCTCGCTTCATGTACATGCCCGGCGGGAAGGTATACGGCGTCATGAACACTGGCCAACATGAGTAAGACACCACTGAACCTCCAAATGGGTTGAAGCCGTCTATGCATAAACCTAACCTAGCATTGCGTGGCTCGTAGCAAAAGCAGTATACGTACGATTGAAATGAGCCCAGGCTTCACTGTCGGCGGATGACTGATTATATCATCTACACGACCTACTCTCTCCATGTGCCATATCATATGCCGAGCTATCTTTGACGACATATACATCCGCTGCAATCTGGGCGTGAGAGGGAACTATCACAGTGACTTGTAAGGCACATCCTTCTGCTTTGAATTGTCCCTCTCTTAGGTTTAAATCTATCATGCTGACAAATATCACATGATCTTTTATCTACATTATCTTCATAATATAGCATACAGTGATTAGGGCATGCATCTATTTTGTGGTATTCAAGCCCTAACTCATTGACCATCTTCTTTGCACGGTAAAAATTTTCAGACAGCTTCTCATCTTGAGGCAGCATACTCTTGATAAGGAGGAGCATACGGTCAAAAACAACTCTCACTAGGTGAAATTCGGATTTCAAATTCAACAACTGTGAGGCAGTAGACAACCGAGTGTGATTTTCACAACCATCCACAGCGGCTCATCAGCATCCTGAAGTAACTGATAAAATCTTTCAGTCGACTTGTTTGGTGGTTCTTCGTTGCAAACGTGTTCCCCTTGTACATTAAAGTTAGGGCCAGCAGCATCGAGTACCAAACCTACATTGGTACTTGTGCTTGCGACATTGTCGGGCTCATACGACCAGAACTCCTCACCATGACACACCTAATTCATATAACCTTCCGTGAACCCTTTCCTGCATAAATGAGCTTGCACATCCCATAGCGAATGAAATCTCTTATTTTTACAACGTAAACAAGGACATCGAATGTTTAACACACTGGTCCACTGTTGTTGGATGCCCCAATACAAACTGAATAAAACTATCAACTCCATCCTTAAACTTGATGCGGGACGGGACCACGGACACGACAAGCTCGCGGCTGTCCCTTAACGAGGGAAGCGTCGGACGTGCGCGGTTGAGAAACCAGCAGTGAGCTAGGGTGATCGGCTCTCTCGTGTGCCCGATCGGGTCACGGGACAGTCTCTCACTCTCTCGCAGTAGCGGTATGAACAGATAAAGCGAGCTAGATATCCCTACACATGCTCTCTAGCAGCGGCATAAATGAATATATATGAAGTAAGCAAAATGCCAAGTAAGGAGCGAATGCGATACCTCCACGCGCTCGCGTGGGGACGACGGACCCCGGCCAAAACTCGTACTCCCAGGACAATTAATACACCATATTACAGAAAATGAATACTAACCCACTCCACGCAGGAGGTAAAGGGCTACACAAAACGGCCCGGGAGGACCGAATTCGGGTTGAACGGGCGGCTTCTCGCGTCTCTTCGGCAGCACCCGAACTAGTGACGGTAGGGCCCACGTGCTGTCGGAGGGGTCGAGGGGACCCGGTGACACCGCTATAGTGGGGACACTTAGGGAAGTGATCCCTAGGCTGGCGGCATGCTGGTTCGCCGGCCGGAGGCCGGGCGGCTCCGATCGGCACCGGTCGGAATAACCGGCCACGGACCTGCCGGTTCTATTTTCCGGCTCGCGCTCTCGGTGAGAATGGACGCTGCGATCATCCCGACGTTGGAATGTGATGAAATTGGCGCCGTTGGAAAGATGCTTTGAAGGGCTTCACACAAGGTGATTACAGAAAAATAATCAAGCCTGTACTTCTGATTGGCGAATTTTGAAGTTTGTTGTTGTACAGTTCCTGAAATCTCAGGTCAGCAGAGAACTTTCCTATGGATTGCCTTTGACCGATATGAAGACCTCGAATTCAGACTTCGACTTGTTCTGAAAGTTGTAGGAAATCAAGTAAGGAAACCACGAATATTTTTGGATCTGGATTGGAGGTGGTGGTGATTTGTTCGGATTTTAGAAGTGGAGGGTGGTCGGATCTGGGATCTGACTAACAATACTTAACTGAGGGAGAACACGAATTTCTAAAAATAGATAGAAGGATGATAAAAAATGAAAAAAAATTGTGGATGTAAGGGGTGATGGACGGAACTCCAGTAAAATTGGGAGGGTTTGGACAAATCAAAAAGATGGCGGAGGTGGGAAACACAGGGCTGCTGTCACTGTAGACAGAGACAAAAATAGAACTAGGAATGAAAGATGCACGAAAATGGGAAAATACTAAACGATGGAATTTGGGCGTGAAAAGTTAGGTGGAGCTTGGATACAAGGGAAGAACACACCATAAAATTGCAGCATGAGATCTTCACGTGGTGGAGAGCAGATATTCGGACAAGAAGCCTCTATCCAGGATGGACAGAACACCGAAGGCGGCTCCGCGGCGGCGTGATGGCGGCACGAACGGCGGCGGCGGCGGCACCGATGATCACCGGAGGTGGGGGAAGGAGATATCACTCTAGAATGGGGGTTGGGGATGAAGAAACCAGGGGAGAGAGAGGAGAGGTCGAAATTCTCCAAGAGAGGGGTTCTTGCACAATGATTTTTTCACTTTCATTAATATTCAAATGGAAAATACAAGTATTTATATGCCTCCAATCTAATCCAATCTCCACCATTGGATCTAGGGATGGGGAATGAATGGCCTAGATTAAATGTGACCAACACACACAAAAAAAAATAAAATAACCCAAGTGGGGAGACAAGCTTGACATGGTAGGTAGCCTACCTTAGACTTTTTACTCCCTTTGTCTACCCATGTGGCATTTGACATTCAACCCTTCTAGATGGCCACCTAGATGGTTGACCAGCCCCACATAGGTGACATGGACCAATGGAAAGGGCTGAGGGCCCCCTTGCTGGTCCTACTGTATAATTGCATAAAACCCCACACAATCATGGGAATGACTCCTTGACTTATAAAGCCTTACATTTGCATACATACTTTTCCAAGGATATAAACACAAACTAAAAGGACATAAATGCAAATAAAAAGTACATGCTTGGCGTCGATTCCCATCAACTTCTCCCCGGGTGGGAGGAACTCGACCCCGTCGAGTAGGGTATGGATGCTCGAGTACTCCGGCGGATCCGTTACCGTGCCAAGTAGTGCGGGTATGCTCCACTCCAAGTGATCGTCACATGCTCTGTGACGACCCAGAGTTCAGGACACCGATAGACCGATAACATCGATACACCGATACCAAGAACTGGGGAGGCCACCCAAGAGGCTGATGAGGCCCCTGAAGGGTTAGTGGGGGTTGGCTGAGGAATATGCATAATTAATTGCGAATTGGGGCGCGCAATACAATTAAGTATTAAGATTTAAACACAAGTGCGGAAGCAATTCAAAATAACCAGAGTGATATATATAAACTAGTCCAGAGTCACAAACACTAGTCCACAAGGTACAACTACGCGGGGCATACCCCGGCAAAAGTACAACAGAAGCCTCAAAAAGGCAGCTCGTGCTCAGCTGGCAGTTAGGAACGGTCCCGAAACAGCACGCTAAACTCCGGGAGACGTCGGGCGTAGCTCACCTGAGAGGAGAAGGGTGAGTCACAGCCAGACTCAGTAGGGGTCACGCGGATCCCTACCTCGCACTAAACAAGCGAACAAGCATAAATAACAGCAATTAAAGCATGCATTTAAATAAATACACAGGCAATGGCATGAATATCTAATCACAGGAAAGCTGTAAGCTCTATCTAAGCAGGTATAACAGCTAACACATGCCACTACTAATTAAATGCAAGCGATTAAAGCTAAAACTACCAAATAGAAATAAGCTGCAACTAATCCAGACAACAAGGAAGGACAACCACTGGAGCAGAAACCAGAAGCGTCCACTGACGGCTTACACTGCGTCTCAAGCACTCGCAGTCGACGAGGCGACAAGCTAAGCGCGTAAACAGTACCAAACCAAGTGACCAGTCGGAGTGACACCCGTCGGTGTCAGCCCACAGTCTCCGACCACGTGTGCACACACTGACTCTAGCCTGAGCCAGGCCCTCTAACTAGTTTTCTCCCTTGGCAGGACGCTACCATTGGCTGGGAGCCCACGGAACTAGCTTACAAACCGTGAATGGGAAATATACCCCTCCGCCATCCTCAAGCGGGTCGGTACTCAACAGACCTTAGGGCAACAACAGTGGCTCCATTGCATGGAAAGAAAAGCTACTCTATTGGTATAAAACACGCCACAATATATTTAAAACAATGCAAATATGGCATGAATATAGAACGGAAAGCATAAGCAATGGGCTGGGAACATAAGCAAACTGACGGGCAAGCGGCGGTCAAAGGCCCACGCGCTACTTGGAAATGACGGTCGGGGACTGGTGCGTTACATCAAGAGTGACGCGTTGGTCTCCAGCCGTTACTCCCTCCCGAGTTCCAACTCACAGGTGCAGGGGGGAATGTGACGGTAGGGGCCCTGCGCGTCGCTTCCAAGCGGCGCGGTAGGTCACCGCCGTTACATCCTCCCGAGTACCAAACCCAAAGGCCCTGAAGGGGAGAGTGACGGTGGGGGTCCTATGCGTTGCTTCCAAGCGACGCGTGGGAACTCCGCCGTTACTTTCACCCGAGGCTCAAATAACTAACAGCGTTCTAAAAACGACAGCAGACGAAGTGACGCCCCGGTCTCGGCGCGTCGCTCCGAAGCGACGGCCGGTCGACAGACCGCCGGGCTCACCACCTCACCTAGCCAACGGAAAACAACGATCGAGTAACGGATGGGGTTCCCACCGTTACTCTCCAAACGACGCCCCTCTATAGGCCGTTATTTGGGAAGTGACGCGTCCATCTCGGACCGTCAGGAAAGTGACGGTTCCTGGCAGGACCGTCACTCCACCTGGGTTACGGGCGGGTACGGTTTGTAAACCGAAGCCCTCCCGGACGGCTGAAAACGCCGGGTATCGACGAAAAACCTGATAACCTGTCAAACCACGCATGCTAGACAACAATTTAACATCTAAATCTAGCACATGCAAGGCCTAAAACGCATCAAACTCAAGATTTAGGCTAAAACCCCAAAAATGGAAATATGAACAAATGGGCAACATGCTTACTACGAGGCGCTAATCAACAGAATGAGCTATAGGAAATGCTCCTAGCGAGCTAAGGATTCCATCCCCTACCTCTTGCAAGCCGAAACGCGCGAAAAGCCCGCATGCACCGAGGTAGGCTCGCCGAGCCTTCAAGCTCCAACACGCTCCCACGTCCACCGATCCTTGCCAAGAAGGGTACCCACGCGTTCGCCTCGACGCGAGGAATCCAACGTGCACCAACCTCGTCTCGATCCGTCCTCGTCTCGGCCGCGATCCCTACAAGGGGGAGAGAGGCGATCGCGCGAGAGAAAGAGAGAGAGAAAGAGAGAAGGAGAAAGTGATCGACGGGGAAGAGAGAGAGGGGGGGGGGGGTGAGGGATAAAAGAAAAAAAAGATTAAATATATAAATATAATTATTATATATATAAAAATCTCATTAATTCAAATAACCCTCAAATAGCCCCATATAAATCCGGAAAAATACCAGACAAAATTCCTAAAAATCCAGGAAAATAGCCGAAAATTCCAGAACAATTAATAGAACAAATACCACGAAGGATCCATTAAGGCACGGGCCTTACATGCTCATTCCATATATACTCGATATGCACGAACTACTATGGGCTAGAGGTGGACACTCCGGGGTGGGGCACTCTCAAAAGGGAAGGGAGCAGCTCAAAGAATCACTAGGAATCACCGCTGAGTCCCCTATAGGTGACTGATCCAGTTATGGATGTGGAATCGATCCCATACTCATCAAGTGAGTCCAATCACCTCTTACTCATAAGAGAACGACAACGAGCTTACACAAGACACATACAGACTCTCAAACTACACACAAACCATGCAAACAAACCACACAAGAAAACACACGACTCATCTATGACCCTATACACACCTAATGTTAGTCCGACCCATACATGGATGACGGCGGACCAGGACACCCGAACGTGTGCCATGCATGCATTTGACGTAACCGGAGGTTGACGTCATGGGGAACTCCTAGACATACTACGATGCACCAATCATGGACATTGGGCTTGGATGCGGGAAGTCCGGGAGGTGCGGGTGGTTTAGAGGGATCGGGGAAACTAAAGTCTTCCTTACCCCCGAATGATGGTTCGGACCTATGACTATGTGGAGGTTGCTTGGCCCGAGTGGAAAAGGCTTGATAGTGAACTCCGCGGAGGAAGTGGAGTGAAGATGGCGGCTCGGGAGATTCACTAGTGAGGGGATCAAAAGGGTCGAAGAAGGTATGACCCCGTGAGATAGGTTCCAACATGACATGGTCCCAAGTTTGGAATTCATAATCACCGCCATACATTATGATCGGTGGGACGACGACATGTGTAGGAAATAAGATTCCTCCCTTGGACAAAAGGGAACGAAGTCGGACTCGCCGGCATCGGGAGGAGTAGAAGAATCTCCGTGGTGACACACCCCACGGTGCACACGGAGGTAATGGACCCTAAGGCCGGATGGGTGAAGCTAAGACTAGCGGGTTGGTCAAAGCCTCGCGCCAAAAGATATGTCAACTTCCATTGTGAATCTAATCCCATGATAAGATCGTCCAATGTGTCAACATGGTGACTAGATCGAAATGTGGTATGGAAGGAGTTGACCGGCACTAAAGGGAGGATGGGGTCCATGGATGGAAAGGGAGGTGGGACCAAGCCATCCTTGAGCCAACTAAAAGTGGCTAGGCGATGTATAGCGTTCCCGTAAGAAACACGGGTGGCTCGGGGTGAGACGGCTCCAAGCATAATGGTTCCGAATGTAGAGTGGGCCGCTGGGGTTGGGTGGCTGGACATGTGAGGGTGATCTTGCCGGGTAGGTAAGGTGGGTAGAAGGTGCAAGTCCTCTTGCCCCAGTCAAGATTGGCTCTTCGTTCTCCTAACCACGTTTGCCCTAAAATGATGCATGAACCAGCAAGTGTGCCGATCCTGCACCATGCGCCATCGGTGTAGAGAACAGAGCCGATCCTCTTATAGAACTCAACACAAGCAAAATCACCATCGCGACAATCTCACCTGTCTTGGAGAGAGACTCCACGATGTCAAGAGAAACCCAATTATCCGACTCCCTATCGGTGAAATGGAGTTCCGTTGTGGACCCGTTGGGTAGAGCGACTTTCATAGTGAGAGGAGTAAAACCAAGGGCTCGGTCCATGAGGACATTGACTTTGGCCACAAAGGTTGACCACTCGGATGTATGATCTTGGGGAAGGGCCATGGGTAGCGGATATGGTACAGCATACACACGGTGATAGACACTAGACCGACTATGCAAGTTTGGAATGCATGCACACTAAGGACCCTAGACTTAAACCAAGACTCGGTACGTGGAGGAGTTAATCGATCCGAAGATCACTCGCGCAAGTGTGCGGCCTTCCCAATAGGCGTAGCCTAACGTTCGGACAACACCTTTTTATATACCGACTAATGTATGCAAATGCGACCCCAAAGACACTTTTTTATTTTAAAACAATGATGACCTTAAACACGACTTAGACAATGACTAATGGCTAGACGTAAATGACACCCTTTTTTTTGGACACCCTAGACTCAAACCTGTCTCTGATACCAAATTGATGCGGGACGGGACCACGACACGACAAGCTCGCGGCTGTCTCTTAACGAGGGAAGCGTCGGACGTGCACGATTGAGAAACCGGCAGTGAGCTAGGGTGATCGGCTCTCTCGTGTGCCCGGATCGGTCACGGGACGGTCTCGCACTCTCTCGCAGCAGCGGTAATGAACAGATAAAGCAAGCTAGATATCCCTACACATGCTCTCTAGCAGCGGCATAAACAAATATATATGAAGTAAGTAAAATGTCAAGTAAGGGAGCGAATGTGATACCTCCACGCGCTCGGCGTGGGGACGACGGACCCCGGCCGAAACTCGTACTCCCGGGATAATTAATACACCATATTACAGAAAATGAATTACTGCCCACTCCATGCAGAGAGGTAAAGGGCTACACAAACGGGCCCGGGAGGACGAATTCGGGTTGATGGGCGGCTTCTCGCGTCTCTTCGGTAGCACCCGGACGTGGGGCCCACGTGCTGTCCGGAGGGGTCGAGTGGGACCCTGTGGACACGCTGTAGTGGGGACACTTAGGGAAGCGATCCCCGGGCTGGCGGCACGCTGGTTCGGCCGGCCGGAGGCCGGGCGGCTCCGATCGGGCACCGGTCGGAATAACCGGCCACGGACCTGCCGGTTCTGTTTTCAGCGCGCGCTCCGGCGAGAATGGACGCTGCGATCAGCCCCGACGTGGAATGCGACGAAACTGGCGCCGTTGGAAAGATGCTTCGAAGGGATTCAACATAAGATAATTATAGAAAAATAATAAAGCCTGTACTTCTGATTGGCGAATTTTGAAGTTTGATGTTGTATAGTTCCTGAAATCTCAGGTCAGCAGAGAACTTTCCTGTGATTGCCTTTGACCGATATGAAGACCTCGAATTCAGACTTCACTTGTTCATGAAAGTTGTAGGAAATCAAGTAAGGAAACCACGAATATTTTGGATCTGGATTTGGAGGTGGTGGTGATTTTTTCTGATTTTGGAAGTGGAGGGTGGTCGGATCTGGGATCTGACTGACAACACTGTAGCTGAGGAGAACACGAATTTCTAAAATAGATAGAAGGCTGATAAAAAATTAAGAAAATTTGTGGATGTAGGGGGTGATGGACGGAACTCCCAGTAAAATTGGGAGGGTTTGGACAAATCAAAAAGATGGCGGAGGTGGGAAACACAGGGCTGCTGTCACTGTAGACAGAGACAAAACAAGAACTAGGAATGAAAGATGCACGAAAATGGGAAAATACTAAACGATGGAATTTGGGCGTGAAAACTTTAGGTGGGAGCTTGGGATACAAGGGAAGAACACACCATAAAAATTGCAGATTGAGATCTTCACGTGGTGGAGAGCAGATATTCGGACAGAAGCCTCTATCCAGGATGGACAGAACACCGAAGGCGACTCCGCGGCGGCGTGATGGCGGCACGAACGGCGGCGGCGGCGGCACCGATGATCACCAGGAGGTGGGGGAAGGAGATATCACTCTAGAATGGGGGTTGGGGATGAAGAAACCAGGGGGAGAGAGAGGAGAGGTCGAAATTCTCCAAGAGAGGGGTTCTTGCACAATGATTTTTTCACTTTCATTAATATTCAAATGGAAAATACAAGTATTTATATGCCTCCAATCTAATCCAATCTCCACCATTGGATCTAGGGATGGGGAATGAATGGCCTAGATTAAATGTGACCAACACACACACAAAAAATAAAATAACCCAAGTGGGAGACAAGCTTGACATGGTAGGTAGCCTACCTTAGACTTTTTACTCCCTTTGTCTACCCATGTGGCATTTGACATTCAACCCTTCTAGATGGCCACCTAGATGGTTGACCAGCCCCACATAGGTGACATGGACCAATGGGAAAGGGCTGAGGGCCCCCTTGCTGGTCCTACTGTATAATTGCATAAAACCCCACACAATCCATGGGAATGACTCCTTGACTTATAAAGCCTTACATTTCGTACATACTTTCCCAAGGATATAAACACAAACTAAAAGGACATAAATGCAAAAGAAAAAGTACATGCTCGCGTCGATTCCATCAAAACTCCTCTGACACCACTCTATCAACTACTCTGCGATTCATCCATGAACGATCAATTCTAGCCATATTTACCTAACATATTAAAAAATTCATATCAATATGTCTTATCACTACATCTAAGGAAATATCGTGTACATCTCCCCTAAATATTCACTATTTTCCACACTTGTACATCCTTTTTGGTCACATATACATCCACATCCACTTTCACTTCCATATTCACACACCGTGGTTGACATCGACATCATCTTCTAGAAAAAATCATTAACATACTCGCATTCACATACACATTTTCTTACATATCGGCATCCACACCTGTCTACCAATTTAATTCACATCCAAGCATACTAATCACATATATCATAACAAAAGTCTGAAGGGGCAAAAATGAAAAAAGGGTCTATCCACATTTACGCACACACATTTATACCCACATCCTCTTCCCACCCTCCCAATAAAAATAGGGGCTTTGAATTTCATCTGATATTGTAAGAGTACAGCATGTGATAAGGAGAAAATGTTCGTCTTGTAGATCAGGCATGAAGGTTAAAATTTTCAAAGGAGCAGTTGGTTTACTTAAAAGTAATCTCTATGCAACTCTTGAGTACATATTACGTGGGGGATAATATGTACTCAAGAAGGTGGGGCCAACGGGAGAGGGAGAGAGGGGAATACCTATGGTGGGGGGGTGTCCGCTAGAAAGAATTTGACTGCCGCCGCTGCCAGAGCTCACCTCCGCCCGCCCTCACCACTCATCCGCCCCGGGTAAGAGATTGAGAGGCGGGTGCGATCGTGAGAGAGGAAAGGGATGTAGTGGTTGAAGGAGGAGGAAGGGGGAAGGACTAAGGAAGTCAGGAGAGGGGTCATCTGCCTATTGTGCGACGTCGCGCGGTTCCTGGAAGAGCGGGGGAGAGGAAGAAGCGGAGAGCGCGCGGGCTCCTTCTTTTTTGTTTGTTTTGTTTGCTGCAACACAGAAATGAGAGGAAAGAGAGAAGGGGCCACCACGGGAGATTGCTCCGGCGGGGCGAGCGGGACAAGTGTGATATAGCAAAATATGGGGGTTAAACGGCCATAGCGGAAGTGACTCGCCGCGGCCTCGGGGGGAAGGGAATGGTGCAAAAATTAAATAACAAGAATTGAAACGGCCATTGGGGAAGTGACTCGCCGCGGCCTCGAGAATATGAGCAGATAATAAAGATGACAGGATATGAAGAGGATACAAAGAGCGGGAATTTAAACGGCCATTGGGGAAGTGACTCGCCGCGGCCATCGATGATAAGAGCAGAATATAACAGAATATAAAGAGAATGTAAGAACGGAAATTTAAACGGCCATTGGGGATGTGACTCGCCGCGGCCTCGATGATATAAGCAGAATATAACAAAACATAAAGAGATTATAGGAATAGAAATTTAAACGGCCATTGGGGAAGTGACTCGCCGCGGCCTCGATGATATAAGCAGAATATAACAAAATATAAAGAGAATATAGGAAACAGAAATTTAAACGGCCATTGGGGAAGTGACTCGCTCGCGCGCCTCGATGACAAGATGTGATCGCCAGGGGCCAAAAGACCCCAAAATAAGAAAGGTGATCGCGCCTACCTCAAGAGCGGGAGATGGCGGGTTGCTTCTTCCTCTCCTTCCGGCCGGCCGACGGAGAGGGCTTTCCTCGGGTACCCTTGCAAAACAACGACAAATAAATGACAAGTGGATTAGAAAGATGGAGGTGTAGTATTCAAATCCTTGCGGTAAAAGTAACGAAATGATGGCAAGACACACACCTGGTTGGTGTTATCTTTTAAACCCCTCTCGGACTCGAGTAGGAGGAAAATGAGATGATGGATGCAAGAAGTATAAGAGAAGAGGCGCCCTTGTAAAGGGGGATAGAGGATGCAATATGATGAATGTAAAGAACTATGGAGAAAAAGGGGAAGAAAAGGCTTATTGGATGAGCCGAGGGTGAAATCCGGCGGAGCTCCGGCAGCGTGGGGACGACGTGGAAGCGCGGTGGATGAAGACGACCTTCCTCTCGCGAGCGTGGGCACCCGAGAAGCCGGCAGAACCACCACCTACAAAAGACCCGACGGGTTAGAAAAATGACTCCGTAGCCTCTGGGCTCCGGCAGCCTATCGGATCACTTAGAAGCTCCCCTAGAACTGAGGGGGTGGGCTCTATTTATAGAGCTCCGGAGGGTGGAGGCGTCCAGGACCTGGACACCTCCATCAGGGCCGAAATAATATTTTATTCTATTTTTATTGATTTTTTTAGAATACTTTTGTGGAGGCGTCCAGGGCCCCGGACGCCTCAAGCAGGTCCACCGAAAACCGACGACGGCCGCACGCGGTTCGGCACAGCGCGTGGTTTTGTGAGCGGGCCTCGTGATTCAGAAATGGGCGCGTCCAGCAGTCCGGACGTCTCTATATTTTGCCTTTTTTCACACACGACAAACCGTCGTTCGGTGGGCGTGCGCCCGTGAGGGAGTTGATGGAGGCGTCCATAGGCCTGGACGCCTCCCAATATATATTATTTTTTTTATTATTATTTTTGTCTTTTATGCCAGGTCTGGATTTTTTTGATTTTATAATTTGTTTTTATGGAGGCGTCCAGGAGCCTGGACGCCTCCCAATAATATATATTGATTTTTTTGTTTTAAATGCCAAGTGGCATTTTAAAACATATTTTATTTTTTTTCTTTTTTATGCAGGCGTCCAGGTACCTTGGACGCCTCCAATAATATATATTGATTTTTTTATTTTTAATGCCAAGTGGCCATTTATTTTATTTTTTATGGAGGCGTCAGGGTTCTGGACGCCTCCATTAAAATATATATTTTTTTTTACTTTTGGGCCCTGAAGAGAAAAAATAAAAATAATTAAAAATATGGGGGCGTCCAGGGGCCTGGACGCCCCCATTGAGACCCACCCGGGTCCTCAAATCAGGAGTCGCGGCGGCCGCCCGTAAGACCCCCTTCTTGATTCCGGAACCTCTTGATGCGTCCGACTGGTGTTGATGCCGTCCGAATGCCGTGACGAGACGATTCCGGGTGCCAAAAAGGCAGAAGAAGACCCGAGAAAAGGAAGCACTCGAGTGTTTCAAAATGCGTAAGCCGTTGCGGGCGTTGTATAGTAATATGATATTTTCTCAGGAGACGTCAGGATGGCGTGTCTACAGCTGCCCCGCCCTGGCGTCTGCTTTGCAAGGGAGCGACACGTAGTGGAATGGTATCGAAGTGGAGTGGAGTGAAGTGGGAGCGGACTGATAAGTTGATGCCAAGGTGTGATGAGACACGCTTTTGACGTTACTGTTTGGAATCTTTCCTGGAGTTTCAATGAGGCGACCTTGAAGAAGGTCTTTCAAATATTGACAATTGCTTGGACGGAGATCAAATAAAGGAGGGTGAGATGTGCGCTCAGGCACGAAACAAAAGGGGACCAACTTCTCGGTGTGGAAGTACCTGGGTCGTAAACCGGAGGTTTCACCTTTGGGGAGCGGTTACCAGCCAATGTGGAAGTGCTACGGCCAAGGTGGGTCAAAAAATGGTAAAGGAATATCTGAGGGTCTGTCCAAACAAGGGTCTCCTTTGGAAGAGCAGCGTCGGGGCCGTCTCTAGGAAACTCGGTATTTTATTCGGAGTGGAATATCTCACATTTGTGGGAATTGAAACACAACAGCTTTCACAATCGAATCACTTGAATGATCTTCCGCAATAAATCAAAGTCCTATATGAATGCATGCTGGGTTTAAAGAAAAATTCAAACAAACTAAAATAGAAAATAGCCAAGGATAATATTGTTAACTTGTGAAGAACGGGTCAGGATACCGATCCGGTGAGCTGATACTGGGCTGGGGCCCGTTTATCCGCGCACCAACTCACTGAATGGAACCGTCGTCCCCATGCTACCACAAATTAACGGCCTATCCGTACAACCCAAACTCTTCCGGGATCATCACCGTTTTTGTTGAAGGGGAACTCAAATCCAGATTCGTTCGGGCCGCAAGGTCCTTGACATGTTCTAGTAGCGTAGGTATCATATACTATGATGCATGACATGGTGGGACCAACCAATGAAAGGTGGGACAGGAGATAGGATAAAAACGTCCGTTAGTAAACCCTGCACAGATTAGCAAAGGTTAACAACATCAGAAAGTAGCAGAATCACAGCAGAATCGCACCACAATGGAAAGAAGATCTAGCCAAAATCCTGACGTTGACTATTGATGTGACATGTTTCGTCCTGTAGGCCCTATCCTTCCTATAAGAACTCCCCTTAGGCTAGTTCATTCAAATGTACCAAGGTGGGTTTTGGAAGCTCAGGAGAGGAAGGAGAGGAGAGTTTGGAGCTCAGGATGAAGGAGAGTCTTCCCGTGTTATGAAGAGGAGCAAGCCTAGTAGCGAATTTAGGCGACTTTCCGACCTCGAGGGTCATCTGAGTGGGACGATCATGTCGCATATGGTAAGCTGACTCTTTTCAGATTCTTCATGTGAACTTTCTTCTTACTTTCTTCATTTCTTCTTTCTTTCCAGCCATATCCACTCTTCCCAGGCCCGAGGAAGTTTTCCAAGCTGCCATGGCTTTCAAGGCTGACTTCCAATATCTCCATTGGCATGAGGGCCATACTCTCGAAGTGGCATCTGCAGGGGCTCCTTATTCACGCCAAGCATTATGAGAAGATTCGTATGGACTGGGCGGCTATGGGCGCACTAGTGGAGATCTGGCATCCTCAGACCCACACTTTTATCTTCCCGACCTTCGAGGTGACCATCCTCCTCGAGGAGGTGGAACTTCTGCTTGGTTTGAAGAAATTCAAGAGTGACGGGAAGGTGAAGGCTATGCGGATGCTGACACGGGTGACTTCTGAAAGTGTCCTTGGAAGCTTCATGCCGCCCGACGCAGCCAGAAAGGTCCGTACTCAAAAGGGGATCGATCTCCAAAAGCTTGCGGAGTGGGTCATGGACGCCCTGAGAGGGTCACCAGACGATGACTATTTGGAGGAATCATGAAGGGGTTCACCATTTGTCTGGCGGGTGCTCTCTTGTTCCCTTATACCGACAATATGTGGAGAAGACCAACTGGGTGCTATCTGCGGGATCTGGCGTGGAAAGAGGGTGGGCCCGCCGTCCTTGCCTATCTTTACAGCGGTCTTACTGCCTCGAGCATGGGTAAGCCTCCATTTGGTTGTGCACTTGTCTTGAATTGCTGGCTTGATTTGCACTTCAAATTCGACCACCGCGAGGGGATGCCAACTGCTTCGAAGCTCTTCCAACAAAGCCCGCTTCACCACATAGCCGACGTGTTAGGCTTTGGTGGTACTGTAGTGAACCGCGTTCCGTGGCTGAAGAAACGTGAAGACTGGCGGTCTCACTTCCGCACCGTGACACAAGGCTTCTTTACTTGCGCACCGGCATGTTTGCTTTCGCTAGATCTCCTCATGAGGTCTTCCCCCGAAGTTGATCTTCAACTGATCGGCGCGACCGAGTTCATCCTTTACAGTGCGCATCGGTGCTGTCTTCAGATTGGCAACCCACGCCATTCGTTCCCGCTACCGACTGGCATTGTTCCTTTGAAGAAAAGGGAGTTGGGCACTGAGGCGGACGCGAAGGAAGCGAAGGCCATTAAAGCTCCCTGGAAGACAAGTGCTGCGGGAAAGGCCTTAGCGCACGTGGTGGAAGAATGCGACCCGTGGAGGGCTTATGTAACCGAACTGGGGAAGTTAAGGCCTAAAGCGCCTAAGCCCCTGATGTAGTTCACTCTGCTTTTCTGATGGAATAAAATCTGGCATTTGGATGTTTCGGACCCCCGTCCCCTTAATTATTATCTTTTTTTTATGGTTTCTCTTTTCTTTGTATATATTTATTTTTTTATTTGTTTGGATTATATACATATAAATATATATTATGTGAAAATTTTTATTATTGGGGCGTCCAAAGGCCTGGACGCCCCTAAATTTACTTTATTATTATATTATATTTTTTTTGACAATTTATTTTTTGGGGCGTCCAGGGTCCTGGACGCCCCTAATTTTTTATTTTTATTTTTATTTTTTATTTTTTTGAGTTTTTTGGTTGGGGGCGTCCAGGGTCCTGGACGCCCCTAATTTTTTTATTTTTATTTTTTTTTTATTTTTTGATTTTTTTTTGTTTGGGAGCGTCCAGGCGCCTGGACGCCCCAATATTTTTTAAATTTTCAAAAGAAAAAAAAAATTATAGGGGCGTCCAGGCGCCTGGACGCCCCAAGGAAAGTAACTTCTATTTATAAGGGCTGCCCCCCCTCTTGCTCATTTACTGTTCAATCTGACGACCCAGTCACCCTAGACGACCCATTCTTAGTCCCCATGGAGCGAGGAGGATCGAGTCAGGGTCCAGGGAAGCGGAAACGACTGGCCCGTCGTCCGAGGAGAGCGAGAGACGATGCTGAGGAGGCCGTAGCAGAGGAGATTGCTGCGGAGGAGGAGATGGAGGTGCCTCTCCTGGCCGCGGAGGCTGCTGCGGATGCTGGTGACGCGGGAGAGGACGATCACGACCCGGTAAGTACTTCGGAATTCTCACTCTGTGGTTCAATAGGCTAAAACGGGCGTGCGAGAGGCTGTGAGAGAAGACCGGGTAGTGAGAGAAGGAGGCGTCCAGGGGCCTGGACGCCTCCACTTTTTCTTTTTATTTTGTTCATTTATTTATTTATGTAAATAATAATAAAAAAAAGTTTGAAAATAAGGAGGCGTCCAAGCCTAGGACGCCTCCATAATAATATATATATTATATATATTTTTTTGTTTTTGGTTCTTGGATTTTTTTTTTGAAAAAAAGAAATAAAGAAAATAGGAAGGAGGCATCCAGGTGCTTGGACGCCTCCATAAGAAAATATAAATATTTTAAAAAAGTAAATAAAATAAAAAGAATAAGTAGTATATATACAGTGTTATTGTTTATTACTGTTCATGATGCTGATGTGTTCTTTGTTGGTTTTGTGGTGTGCAGGGCGTGATGAAGGGCCGGATCAGCTGGTCCTTGGTGGTGGCAGCATACCGTGGGCTGCCGGATTTCCAGAGGGCGCGTGTGGACGCCATGGGCTTTGGAGCTTTCCTTAGGATCGAGCCCTTCCGGCTCGACCTTCCTCTTATCCAGGCACTGAGGGAGCGGTGGCACGCACCGAGCCGGGCGTTTCTGATGCCCTGGGGGCACATGGTGCCGACGCTGGAGGACGTGGCTCGGATCACCGGGCTACGAGTTGACGGAGAGGCAGTCAGCGGGGTCACCTACCCCGACTACCGAGAGAGTGCCCTGGACCTGCTGTGGTTAGAGACGAGCGTGACTGATAGAGACAGCAGGGTAGTCGGCCGAGTGGAGATCATGGAGGCGCTCGGATTCCTCGACCCGCGTCAGCGGGTTAGCGAGACTGGAGCAGAGTTCTTGGCTCGACTGGAGGGGGATGCTCGTGCTGCTTTCACCCAGGACCCGAGCGAGCGGGAGCTGGTGGATCTAGACCTTCGGAGGTTCCTTTTCTTCTTCCTGGGCCGCCTTCTGCTGGGGACGAAGGGGGACGGCATCCACTGCCGTTTCCTCGGGATCTTGGCGGATCTGGACAGAGTGGGACACTACGCGTGGGGAGCGGCTCTGCTTGCCCATTTGATTGCTGATCTCTCCCAGACTTCGGAGAAGGAGACGACAGTCAGCGGCTTCGCACCTTTCCTCCAGGTAAACATTTTATTTATGCATTCCACAGTTAAATATGCAATTATTGTACTAATGATGTATGATGGATGCAGGTGTGGAGCTATTACTATTTCCCGATGGGGAGGGCTAGGCATGGGAACAGGAGGGCCGTGCCTCTGGCGCGGCGGTGGAGGCCGGTCGTGGTTGCAGCACCCCACGGCTACCAGCTGGCGTCGCTTCGTCGGGAGCTGAGCGAGTATCCCGAGGCCATGGTAAGATGTGTATGATTTTTTTTGTGTTTATGCATGAGACTGAATGGTAACTAACATAATGTATGTATGGTGATGCAGGTGGTGTGGAGGCCCTACCTGGGCATGGGCGATGCTGGCCAGCCCTGGGTTGTAGCGGGTCCTTCCTCGTTTCAGGCGGGACGTGTGGGTCCATTGCCTGAACGAGATTGAGCCGCTGCGGCTTAGACTGGTCATGAGGACGTTGGGGCTGGCCCAGGAGTGGGTAGACGTAGATGCGCCGGCCCGCATCGGGCGGAAGACCAAGGGGAAGGCGAAGATTGTGGACTGGCGTACGCGCTTCCCAGCACAGTACCAGGACTGGCAGCAGGGCGGGGTCCCAGTAGTGTCCCATGTACAGGACAGCACAGATTACATGAGACGGTACCGAGCTGCGTACGGGGACCGCCTCTCCTTGGGTGGTATGGCAGGGGTAAGTGAAATGAAATTGCTCCACCTTTCTATATGTATATGCATGGGACACTAACTTATGTGTAATGCAGGATGCTCGTGATACCATGATCGCCGACCTGCGGGCCCAGTTGGCGGACGCCAGGCGACAGTTGGTGGCCATCCGTCAGGAGTTGGAGATCCTGGTGAGTCTATGCAATGCATTTTTTGTGACCTGGATTTTTGATGCTTAGCCTTTGACTGACGTTTGCCCCGTGTTTCAGCGGGCCCACCAGACAGCGGCAGCCGGGATGGCTGGTGGAGCGGGTTCCAGTTCGCGGGGCCCTCCTCCGGAGGTTTCTGCCCTCCAGGAGCAGCTGGCGTATGCGGTGGCTCGGGCTGAGGAGGCCGAGCGTGACCGCGAGGCTCGAGTGAGTGCTTGCTTGGCCCTGACCCTCTTCTAGCTGCTTTCCTTCTATCACTGTTCTCTTACGGTGCATGCGTGCTTTGACAGGTGGCCGAGATCCGAGAGGCCCTGGCGCGTGCTGTTCGTGCTGAGCAGGAGCGCGACGCTTGGGTGGCGGAGCGTGACGCCCGGATTGCGGAGCTGGAGGAGGAGCGTCGACGAGAGGTTGAGGAGCTCCCTCGTGACGTGCTGGATCTGCGGATCGCCCTCGAGTTGTCGAGGAGGGAGGCAGTGAGAGAGAGAGAGGAGAGGGAGAGAGAGAGGGAGGAGGAGCGACAGCGGGATCAGACCGCGAGGAGGGCTCTAGAGGCCCAGCTGCTGGAGCTTCGATTGAGTCTTGGCACGGCGGAGGGGAGGCTTCGGGAGAGCGAGGAGCGGTACCAGAGGGCGAAGGAACGCGGGGCGCGACTTCGTCAGTCTGGTTCTTTTTCCATGGGCAGCTATCTGGTTTCTTCGGCCGAGGAGCGTCGTCGCGCCTTCGAGGCTGGAGTGCCACCGCAGGGCGAGGCGAGCACAGCTTCTCAGGGTTCGCAGAGGCCCCCTAGGGGTCCCCGGCAGAGGAGGGAGGAGAGAGATGACCAGGAGGGTGATGGTGAGAGTTAGAGAGTTGCTTGTACACGTCACCCTTCTCACTGTATGATGTACTTTCTGCTATTATATGAAATGAAAATGGCTTTTTGTGTTGTGTGTACTTTTCTCTCTCCCACACTTTCTTCTTTGTACTGAGTTGTCCCTTGAGGCACGCTTCGCGAGACCTTGCCCTGAACAGTGGGGAACTGTACTTTGCACGGGGGGATTTTGTTTCCTTTTCCCCCTTTTGGGCGCGTCCAGGCGCGAGGACGCGTCTTAATCCTTGATTTCAAATTTAAAGCGACGGGTGGTCCTTCTTCTCCCGTGCCTTACCCGCAAACGAGCCCGCCTTCCGCCGAAACTCGCTCGCCCCTTTTTCGTCTTCCTCCTCTTTTGATCGATGGAGTTCGGTGGGCCCGACCGTGGTGAAGGTGGAGAGGGACGAGGAACTCCTCGCCCAAGGAGGGACGCGCCCGAGCACGGAACGGCGTCCATGGAGGAGGAAGGGCCGCTTCGGGCCCCCGAGGGACCCGAGGGGCCTGATGGCGTGGGAGGAGGCGAACACGGTCCGGTAGGTCCTCCGATCTCTTCCTCTTTTAATTCATTTTGGTTTTGAAGCGAGCCGCGCGAGGAGGAAAGGGTTCGGCGAGTGTTGCACTCAAATGATGGACGCGTCCTAGACAGGGGACGCGTTCCTTTTGACTGATATGGGACCCATTTCTTGGTGCAGGACATGGCAAGGACCCTGGGCCTGGCCGATGAGTGGGCGAGTGCGGACGAGCCGAGCCGCGTCAGGAGGGAGAGTCGCGGCAAGGCGAGGCTCGAGGACTGGCCCGTACGTCTCCCTGGACAGCAAGGGGGGCGTACTGGTGCAGGACAGTGTCGACTTCCTGCGGCGGCAGAGAGAGAGTTACGCGGGGCTTCCCCAAGCTGGGGACGCGTGTGGCATCGGCGGCTCGCGCGCCCAGCTGTCAGAGACTAGGCGGCAACTGGCCGTCGCTCAACATGAGCTGTCGCTCCTGGTAAGTTACGTGCCGCCTTTTAACTTCAGATTTTGGAGTTTCACTGACGGCCGTTGTTTATTTGTTCCAGCGTGCCCAGCAGACAGCGACGGTGGGAGCGGCTGGCGGATCTTCTAGCTCCTCGGCCCCTTTTCTCGAGATTGCTTCCCTCCGGGAGCAACTTGCCGGTGCGGTGGCTCGTGCGACCCGGGCGGAAGAGGAGCGTGACGCCTGGGTGGCGACTGTAGCGGAGCTGCGGCATCGTGGTGAGGAGAGACCTTCTCCAGACATCCTGGAGTTAAGGGTTCTTCTGCAGATGATGAGGAGAGAGGCAGAGAGAGAGAAAGCCGAGAGAAGGTCCGAGCGACAGCGGGATCTGACCGAGAGGAGGGCCTTGGAGGCCCAAGTGAGGGAGCTCCAGCTGGGCCTTCAGGCCGTCGTGCAGAGGCTAGGAGGGATGGAGACGCGCTACGAGAGAGCGCGAGAGTTCGGGGAGCGACTCCGGCAGTCTGGTCGGTTTGCCGCCAGTGGCTTCCTTGCCACGCCAGGGGAGGAGCAGCGAGTCACTGCTGCGGAGCAGGCGCCCAGAGGCGAGGCAGGTGCTACTGCACGGGGATCCTGAGGCTTCTGAGGGATCCTCACCTCGGGGGAGAGGAGGAGAGTGCCCGGAGAGATGAGTGATGGTGAGGATTGGCGGGCTAGTGGACCCGCCACCTCTTTATGATTGTACTGCTTATGACAGCTTATGTAGAATTATGAATGGAGTGATTTGATTTTCTGCTGCTTGTTTGTTCTCTTGTGCGTTCCTTCTTCCTACACTTTTCTCCTTTGCACTGTTCCCATGTGACGGATCTGTCGAGACTCCGCCTCGAGCGGAGAATCACGTCTTGTTATGACCATTTCCACGGGAATCTGCCGTCGAAGTCAATACTGACGGCCCTAGTTCCTTTTCCCGGATGTTGTGTCAACTTTTGCGGACGTCCTCCAAAACATGACAACAACATAGGGGCTATTTGTCCTACTCTTTGTCCAATCAATCACCATGTGCGAGCGGTGAAGCGACACATGGGGCCGCTTGGCCGGTGTCTTATCGCGAGGGCTATCATCGGCAGGTGATGGAGGCAATCTTGGCCCGCACTCCTTCCATTTCTATAAATTCTTGTCCCTTTTATCCTCCCAGGTATATCGAGAGCTAACTCGAGGAGCACAAGTTCTTACGGGAGAGGAGGAGTTCAAAATTCTGAGAGTTGGATGGAGGGCGAATCTTCCCATTCCTCGAAGAGAAGCAGGTCCAGTGGTAGTAGTTCCAGGAGGCTTTCAGACTTTGAAGGGCACTTCAGCGAAAGGGCCCAATCACAACTCGTAAGCCAAGTTTTCTTGCCCTTTTCTCATTTTTTTTTTCTTTCTTCCGACCAAACCTCACCCCCATTCCTTGTATACGTAGGTTGTGATGAAATCACAAATCTTATGGGAGTTGGTAGTAGCAGCGTACAGGGGCCTCCCAGATTTTCAGAAGGCGAGGCTAGACGTGATGGGATTTGGTACCTTTCTTCGGATCGAGCCGATCAAGCCCGACCTGGTTCTGATCCAAGCCTTGTGTGAGAGATGGGACCCAGTGAGCCGGGCATTCCTGATGCCCTGGGGGCACATGGTGCCCAGCTTGGAGGATGTGGTCCGGATCACAAGCCTGAAGGTAGAGGGCGAGGCAGTGACCGGAGTCACTTACGCGGACTACAGAGAAGGCGCCCAGAAGTTACTGGGTCTGGACCTGGATGGTCGGAAAAATAGGTCGGTAGCCTAGGGCGTCCCTGATGGATGCATTAGGGCTCACCGACACTCGTCGGCGGGACGACGAATCCTCAGAAGAGTTCATGGAAAGGGTGGAAATAGGATGCCGTGCCGTGTACTGCACAGATTTCGGCAACTGGGAAAGATGTAACATAGATTTGAGGAGGTTTCTCCTCTTCCTTTTGGGGAGATTGGTACTGAGCTCGAAAGGGGAACGGTATCCAATGTTGCTTCCTGGAGCTGCTGTCAGACCTTGAAAGAGTAGGGTATTATGCCTGGGGAGCTGCCATGCTGGCACACTTGTTTGCGGGCCTTTTCCAAGAAACGGATCGTGAGATGACTGTGAGTGGTTTCACACCATTTATCCAGGTATTTTTTGGTTTTGCTTGTTTTTTATTTTTTTTGTGTTTTTGCATGGTACTGATGACCTGCGCCGAGCAGTTATGGAGCTATTATTACCTCCCCATGGGGAGAGCTCGACATTGGCGACCTGCGATGGTGCCGCTAGCCAGGCGGTGGGAACCCATCATGAGTGCGGCACCCCTAACCTACCAACTGATGGTGCTGAGGCGAGAGCTACAGGAATTCCCTGCAGCGATGGTAAACTGGAGACCCTACTCAGACATGGTCGATGCCGACCAGCCGTGGGTTCTAGCAAGTCGTGCCCGGTTCGGACGTGAACTGTGGATGCACTGCCTGAATGAAATCGAGCCGCTCCGGCTACGATTGGTTATGAGAACCTTAGGACTGGCTCAGGAATGGGTGGATACGGCTGCGCCACCTCGTGTCGGGAGAAAGACGCGAGGACCGGCGACCTGCATTGACTGGCGCGTGCGGTTCCCTGAACAGTACGAAGACTGGCAACGGGGTGGCACGATTGTAGAATCGCAGGCGCGGGACAGCGAAGACTATTTGCGTCTATATAGGACAAAGTACGCAGAACGGTTCCAACCCCGGGGACTTGTGGAGGTAGGTTTCCCCTTTTCTCTTCTCTTCTTCCTCCTTTCCTTGGTTTTCTGGTGAAAATGCTGACTTGTAAGGCCGCAGGATGTCCGGGATGCCATGATAGCGAATTTACGAACTCGCTTGGCAGAGATGGAACAACAGTTGGGCGATGCCCGCGGAGCTACGAGCGCCTTGGTAGGTGTACAGTACATTCCTAATTAATCCCCAGATTCCAGATGTTGGCTGCTAATTCACATGGTCGTAGCATGCCCAGATTGGCGCGGCTTCCCCAGCGATGGGAGTAGGTGGTGCCTCTTCCAGCTTGTGGATTCCCACCTCAGAACTTGACTCGCTTCATGAGCAACTTGCTCACGCCACGCAGCGTGCTGCGGAGGCAGAAGGAATGCTCCGTATACAGGTAAAAGTTTCAGCGTTGAGTTCTTTTTGTTTACGCCTCATCGCGTATCTGAGATGGTACACTCGGCAGGAAAAGGAGACGGAAGGAGCGCTTGCCCAAGCTGCGCAGAAGGAGGCTAGGATAGCAGAACTGGAGAGGGAACTACGGCGTCATCCTGATGACGACTCATCCAGGGATGCTATGGAACTGAGGATCACTCTCCAATTGGAGAGGGAAGACCGTGAGAGAGAACGGGCAGAGAGGGAAAGAGACGCAGAGAGAGAAAGAGCCAACAGTTTGGCTGAAAGGGAGGAGCGAAGGGCCATGGAGGCCCAACTATTCGAACTCCGAATCGGCCATGGTCTTGCTGAACAGTGGCTGAGAGATGGTGAGGAGCGCTACCGAAAAGCACGAGAGCGTGGATTTCGTGTTGGTAGCTTCTCTGCTGCTTCCGTGGATCAACGCCGGGATGTGGGAATAGGAGAGGAGTACAGAGCGGCAGGAGTACCGCTTTTCGTAGTTGGGTAGCACCTTTGAGAGTGTTTTGCCCGGAGAGTAGTGGGACGAGTAATGCAGAGAGAGAGGGCGGAACTTGATGTAATAATTTTTGGTTTTTTTTGGAATAAAACACAAGGTTTGGTTTGTTTATTTTTCACCTTTGCTTCAGTTACCTGAATCCCTGCACATATCACTGAAACAAACAAATCAGAATTTCTGTTCTGACTTGGCCCCTTGCTCAATAAGCAAATGGTCACTGTGACTGTCCTTGATAACTGGTCAAGGGGCCAAGCCTTTATTTAACGAAGGCAAGGGAAAGATATGGTGATGATAAATGCGACAGACAAGCACACGAATGCAAGCGGTATTTTAAAAGTGAGATGCTGCACGCAGATGTAATCATGCAAAATTGATTTGTTTTCTTTTTTTATATTTGATATTTTTTTTTATCCTAAAAAGATTTTTTTGTTTGCAAATATGTACATTTCTCTTTTCCATTTTTTTTGCTTTTATCATTTCAATTTTTTTTGCTAACGCCCGGCAAGCACCCAAATGGCACCTAACCTACGTGAGACAGGGGTTTCTTACTAACCTCCCAGGTATCCTAAGCGCACATCTAGGTTGATTTGGGCCTCTAGACCCCTCGAATGATGATCCCGCCGGCTAAGACTTACCCTGATGACAATACCGTCATGCCATGCTTAGGCTCCCAGTTGCTTCCGACCACAGGGATTCACCCAAAAGGTGTTTGAGGTAAAAGATTTGCCCGACCCGGGTCTGTTTCCTCACAACTCTAGGTGGTATATGATGGAACACCCTGGAACCCTAACGACCAACCGCGCGACGCTGACCCGGAATCAGACGCCGTCGCACCCATAGGTGACGCGCTTGCATTGGCCTAAGCCCGAGGTTAAACAAGAAGACATCAAGGTGGTAAACAGGGGTCTTGACCAGCCAGAAACACGGAGACTCCTTCGCAGCGATAGCTTTTGCTTTTCAAAGTAGGCAACCAAAATGTGTATATTAAAATAAGGTCGCAGACCCTGGGCAGTTTTCACCTTTCAGAAACTCCATCGAACCTTCATCTTTAGAGGGAGAAGGAAGAGTGTAGGGGATAAACCTCCTGAGAGGACCGGCAAAGCCGTTAACCCGGCGAGCGAATAAGGGCCCATTAACTCTTTCCTTTCGGACAACTTCGGACCAAATCTCGAGCATTTACATTCCACGGCCCCCCTTTGTGATTCAGACTTTTGCTTTGAGGGGTTTCGTTTATCGCACCAGGCACGGTCACGACCAGGCTTTTCTCTTGATTTTGATTTTATATTTCTTTCTGTGAGGGAGATATAGTCGTTTGACGTTTGTGGGCTCCCTCTTCGTATGCCTGCGGGGACACTGCCCTCTTCTCGTGCTCTGATCGATGCTCGAGGAAATGGATCCTACTCTTGTCCTTGGGGTTTGAGTTTCGGTTTCTCATGCTCAGCGTTTTAAGGGCGCCGACTGTCTCATTTGGTCGAAGAGAAAAGAATAAAGATTACAGCTTCTGGAGATCTTCTGGGTGAAGCCCCACCGTAGGTGATGCTACCAACTTTTTTTGAATAAAATACATAAGTGAGCACATGTTAGCTTCCTTCGAGCGAGCATAGGCCGACGTGGCCGGACAGGGATCTCCACGGTTCTGGCAAACCAAGACCCGGTGCCTACCAAGCCTTAATGGGCCCTATCCCAATATGAAGGTTAGGTGCAGGGACTTAACTACGTGGTGACTGCCAGGCATCAGCGTTTTGAATTTTCCATATTTTTAGTGGTTTTCAATATTTCTTTGTTTTTGATATTTTTTATCTTTTCATCATTTTTTGTTTTGTGCTAAGGGTAGTATTTCTTAAGATAAAGCCCATTCCAAGGGTGGGATAACTCTGTCCCTTCAGCGTTGACTAGCTTGTAGGCGTTGCCAGGGTACACGGCTTGAATTACAAATGGTCCTTCCCAATTGGGTTGGAGCTTAGAACGCGGCCCTCCAGGTTTGACAAAAATTCTTTTTACGACCATCTCACCGACTTTGAATTTCTCTCAACGACTTTCTTTTGGTAAAAGCGAGCGAGTCTATTTTGATACACACGCGCGTGTTCGGCAGCGGCCAGCCGCTTTTCATCCAAGAGTTCCAACTGGGCGAGGAGTGAATTACGACGATCGTCGAGGGGAAATTCCTCGTCCAATTGTACCCTGAGAGAAGGGATCAGAGTCTCGTACGGGACTACCGCTTCCATACCATAAGTGAGGGCAAATGGAGTCTGCCCGGTGGGGGTACGGATTGAAGTGCGATAGGCCCATAGGGCTTCGATAAGCTTTTCTGGCCAGTCTGAAAACTTACTAGACTCGCAGGTTTTTTTGATGATTTTGAGCAATGTTTTATTGGTGGCCTCCGCTTGGCCGTTACCTTGTGGGTAATAAGGCGATGAATGATGCAATGCAATTGCGTACCTTTTGCAGAGGTCCTGTAGGTCCTGAGAAATGAATTGTGGCCCATTGTCGGTGACGATCGTGCTTGGGATGCCGAATCTGGCGAGGATGTTCTTCATGATGAACTTGCAGACTGTTGACGCCTTGATTTCCGCGTAAGCTTCGGCTTCGGCCCATTTGGTGAAGTATTCCGTCGCAGTAAGGATGAAAGATTTCTGCTTGGTGAGGGAATTGGGATCACCTAGGGGACCAATGATGTCGAATGCCCACATGGAGAAAGGCCATGGGGAGGATATTGGATGAAGTGAGGAAGATGGTGAATGGATTTTATCGGCGTGAAGTTGACACTTGACACACCTACGGACATAGACTGGCACAATCTTCTTCCATAGTGGGCCAATAAAAGCCTTGCCGAATGATCTTCTTGGCGAGCATCTGACTATTCACGTGGCCACCGCACACACCCGAGTGCGTCTCTTCTACACATTTCCAAACCTCATCGTCACCAAGACATCTTAACAGAATACCAGTAAGGCTCCTCCTATAGAGTAGACCTCCAATCAATGTGTATTTCTGAGCCACCCTTCTTATGGCTTTCTTGTCCTCTGTGGTGGCCCCTTCAGGATAAGACTGATCTTGGCAAGTATTTGACAATTTCATAGAACCATGGTTTCTCTTCATCAGCCAGTTCTTCTTCGGCCTCTGCCAACATGATTTCCCTCTTCTCAGGATATCTTCCTGCAGGATCTTCCTTGCTATCCTGTCTTTGATGTTTACGTAGGAAGCATCATCGACTGCAGGAGCATGAAGTTTGTAGATGGAAATGGACTTAAACCATCTCCTAGAGGGAACCTTATGATGATGCCAATGAGGCGAGGGCATCGGCAAGAATATTCTGATGACGAGGGATATGGACAAAGATCAGTTTTGTGAACAGTTTGGCAAAGGCAGCAGTGGAGTTCTTGGTATGGCTTGAGTTTGGGATCGCGAGTGCGATACTTAGTGAGTACCTGGCGAAGGATGAGCTGACTGTCACCTACAACTCGCAACTCAGTGATACGTAAAGAATGAGCGAGTCCTAGGCCAGCTAGAAGGGCTTCATATTCGGCTATTGTTGGTAACTGGAAATTTGAGCTGGTATGCCAATGGGAATGTGAGGCCTTCCGGTGACAGGAGGGCGACGCCGATTCCTTTCCCTTGAGAATTCAGAGCTCCATCAAAATATAGTGTCCACATTGGCTCATCTGATTGGTTGACGGACATTAGTTCCTCATCTGGAAACTCTGATTGGACGGGATCGAACTTGGGAAGAGGATGGTGAGCGAGATGCTCGGCTATGGCATAGCCTTTATTGCCTTTTGCTGGACGTAGGTGATGTCGAACTGAGAGAGAAAACTTTGCCAGCGAGCTAGCCTATCCGTAAGGACGGCTTTCTCCAGAAGAAATTTGATAGGATTCATTCGAGCAATTAAATGGACCTCATGAGCCAAGAAGTAGTGCTTCAACTTCTGCACTACCCAAACGAGGGCAGCACAGGTTTTCTCCATGCCGGTGTACTTCTGCTCACAGGGATTGAGAAGTTTGGACAAGTAATAGGTTGCCCGTTCCTTGCCTTCTTCATCAGCTTGTGCGAGGACGGCTCCCACGGAGTCATCCAAGACTGAGACGTAAAGGATCAGAGGTTTTTCTGGTTTGGGTGGAATAAGAACGGGTGGACTAGCCAGATATTCCTTCAACCCTTCAAAAGCTTTCTGACATTTAGAATTCCAGTGGAATTCTACTCCTGGCTTGGTCAACTCGTAGAGAGGTCTACACCTTTGTGAATGTTGGACACAAACCGACGAATAAACTGCAACCTCCCGATTAAACCTCGGACTTCCCTCAAATTCTTGGGAGGCGGCATATCCCTGATAGCCTTGGCTTTGTCGGGATCAATCTCGATCCCTCTTTTACTCACAATGAACCCCAACAATTTACCCTGATGACACACCAAACACACACTTCTTCGGGTTCATTTTCATTGGAACTCTCTTGACCTTTGCAAGACCTTAGCCAAAACTTCTGGATGTTCCATCCTGGTCCTTGATTTCACCAATAAGTCATCCACATACACTTCCAGATATATGTGCATCATGTCATGAAATATGGCCATCATCGCTCTTTGGTAAGTAGCTCCAGCATTCTTTAACCCAAACGGCATGACCACGTAACAATATGTTCCCCAAGGGGGTAGTGAATGACGTCTTTTCCTGATCCTCTTCTGCCAAACGAATTTGATTGTATCCTGAAAATCCATCCATGAAAGAGAGGGTTTCGTAGCCTGCCGTGTTATCAATCAACACATCAATGTGAGGCAAGGGAAAATCGTCCTTTGGACACGCGCGGTTAAGGTCCCGGAAGTCGATGCAAATCCTGACTTTCCCATCTTTTTTCATGACCGGGACAATGTTCGCCACCCATTGAGGATAAAGAACGACTCTAATGAACCTGGCTTTGTGGAGCTTATCGACCTCTTCCTTCATTTTCAAAGCCATCAGAGGGTGGAAACGCCTTAACCTTTGTTTTACCGAGATGGACCCTGGTTTTAGGGTTAAACGGTGTTCGCCAAGGTTGAATCCAGACCCGGCATATCCTCGTAGCTCCATGCAACTGTGTCCTATATTCCTTGAGAACCTCAATTAATGCCTCTTCTTCCGAGGGTGGTAGGTTGTCACTTATGAGGATGATCCTAGGATCTTCCTCAGTTCCCAAGTTGACTTCTTTGGTGGATTCTTCTACGGCGGTTGACGGCTCGTCGAATCTCCTCATTCCACTAGCGTATGCGCCCGCCACATCCTCATATTCTTCACCCTCATCTTCAGTGGGGCATTCTTCATCGTGATCTCGTAGACTCCATACCCTTCATCAGATGCACAGTCGCCCTCGCATTCTATTTCGGGTAGCTGGATGGATTTTCTAACAACTGGGGGATGGCAAGAAGGGCCTGACACCTGGCGGCCAAATCCAGAAGGAATCGACGAGGGATCTGCCTACCCTTGGATTTCTTCCTAGGTACTACCCTTGGCCTATCATTCCTAGATTGACTGACAATATTTACAGAAGAAGAGGAAGATGAGGAGGATGGTGTAGAATGTACAGGAGAAGACCCCTCAGAGGAGGGGTAGAAAAGGTCGCTCATCGGACCTTGGACTGGGTGGTCCGCAAGGCGGTACGCACCCGTGGAGATGTAGGAGGTTTCCTCAACGAAGATGTGTTGTTGGAGAGTTTGAAAATTGACGTTTTTTTTTCGTTTTCATTTTTAATGACAAAGCAGTGAAAAGATATTGGAGGAGAGAAAAAAGTGGTTATGGCTAGAGGATTGTGAGGCTCATAGAGCAGATCATGGTTGAAGACCTGGCGCGGGTTGAAAAGCCCGCGTAGGTATGTAAGCAAAGAAGGGGACCTGGGAAGATCATCAGACAGTTGTCTGGCCCAGGAAGAAGATATCAGCAAAGGCTGAGACGAGTGGATGGAGAAGATGGCGGCTAATGAGCCGTCGATGGCAATGTTGAGGACGGATGAAGATCCGTCGATGACAGGGTCCTTCTGGCGAGGACGAGGATAGTTTGGAACCTTGGCAAGAGTGGTAATATTCTCTGGTATTTTGGAGATCAATGGTGGTCTTCAAGCTGCGGAGATGAGAACATCCTTTCCAATGCAACGGAAATGTCCCGTATGTCGAACCATTTGTCCCATTCGCATTCCGGATCTTTGATCTTGCCTCTTTTGGTGATCCTCGGACATTTTTCAGCCAAATATACGGCATGTGATCCCCCATATACTTCTCGTGGGTGATCTCCCATCTGAACAACGGGCCCTCTGTTGAAGTGGTTTGATAGAGTCCACGTGAGGGGCTTCCAATCTGCTTTGAACGGTCCTTTGAAGCCTAGGCCAAACCTGCGGTTCGGCCTGATTCCTTTGGCGGTTTGAGCATACCCTGTAACTGTGCGCCCAGACCTTTTCCTGTTGGTAGCCGATGTTCCTCATAATCTCCCAACCTTTGGAATGAAGAGGGAGACATGATGTTGTGGTTGCCCTGACCGGCTCCTTTGGTGCTAGTGGAATGCGAGATGGATCACGTACGTCCAGCAGTGACAATATGGGCCGATGAGACGGCCAAACAGATGGCAGAGAGGTGTTGATAGCATCCACTGTGTGAAGGACAGGTGTACTGACCACTTTAATAATTCTCCCATTGTAAGGAAACTTCAGGCATTGATGGTTGGTGGAAGGCACAGCGTCCATGGCTTCGATGTAGGGCGACCCAGTATAGCCTTGAATGTGGGGTCCATGTCGAGGACATGGAATTCCGTGGGAATTGCCATGGGGCCTAGTTCTGCTTCAGAATAATCATCCCCTGCGGCGGCCTTTTGCTATTGTCATAAGCCGTGACCGTGATCGAGGAAGGTCTTATTTGTTCCTCGTCGATCGCACACAACTGAAGAGTGCTCAGGAGATCACATTTATGGACGCACCCGTGTCCACAAGACACGGGTTTATGGATACCCCATTAATTTTTATTGAAATGCACAGTGCATATTTCCGAGCCTTCCTTGGGAGCGAGCTCGTAGTTGTGGAACATGATGGCGGTTGTGTGTCTGTTGGGGTCAGGACGTTGAAATCTTCTCCACGGGGAGGTCTCTTTCACCATGGACCCTTTTGAAGGATATTCCATCAAGGCCGCCTGGTGGGATGTGGATCTTTGAAGAAGCTCCAGGATGGAGATCCGAGCAGGCGTCTTGTCCAGTGTTTCAATAGATCATACTGTGTTCCAGGGATAGCTTTTTCTGGTTGTTCTCCGTCATCCTTCTCTTGGCTGAGATTGCTCAAGATTCTGACTGTTATGGGGGAATACTCTGTGGAAAATCCTTCCACTCCGGAGCACCATTGCATGCGGCTTTTGTACCTCTGTGGGGTAGCAGTGGTCTTAGCAGGGGTTTGAGGTGGTAGTAGTGGAGGAATGGTTGATGGAGCAGGGGGTGATGACGGGAGCAGGGATTCTGATGAGGGTTTGTTAGGTGGAGGCATGTTGATGGAGCAGGGGTTATGACGGGAGCAGGGATTCTGATGAGGGGTTGTTAGGTGGAGGCACGGTAGAGGTAGAGGGGATATCGCGCGGATCATGAAGGATAAGAGGTCTGGAAGGTGGAGGTGGAGACGGATAGGAAGTGGGTAAGGTTTGAAACGGGTAATGGTTTTGAGGTGGATGGTGGTGATGAGTGGTTTTGAAGGCATTAGTGGTGAATGTGGTGGAAAAAGACGGGGTTATGTATGGTTGACGGATGATAAGGGGTTTAGAAGGTGTAGGGGTAAATGTGGTAGATGTGGATGGTAAAGGTGGGGGAGTGGGAGAAGGATGAGAGGGTGTGAAGGCGTAGTAGAAAGTGTCGGTTGATAGGAGGTCGGGGTGCGGATGAGAGGGCGTAATGGTAGTGGAAATGGTGAAGGCGATACGAGCAGGTTGATGAGAGAGGGTGCTACCCGGCAAGGTGAGGGGGCTGCATGACGATAGGGTTGGAGGTATAAAGAATGAGGTACTTTCCTGGTGCCACACCTGCTCTCTCCCGACTTCCGGGAAGGAGGAGATGGGGTTAACCTGATGATTGGGCTGTTGGTGCTCCGGTAGTGGATTCTGGATTATGCCCATGTCGGCTGTTGTTGTGGGGCCTGCTGAGGCTGCTGTTGTTGTTGTGGTTGCTGCTGCTGCTGCTGTTGTAACTGCTGCTGTGGCCTTTGAGGAGTCTCCTAGCCTTGAGAGCGGGACGTATCGTCTCATCTCATCCCAATCTATTTGATGTTCATCGTTCATATCATGTATGTAATCTTTGAAATGGAAGCAGTAATCTACTGTGTGTCCCGGCTGCCTGTGGTAAACACAGTATTTGGAGGTATCAACATTGGGGGGCCACATGAGCCTTTCTCTGGGTAAGGCGAGTTGGTTTGATGCCATGAGGGCATTAAAAATGTCTGTTAAGGTTCCTGGCAATGGTGGATAGTAGGCTCTCTTGGGACCGAGCGGCCTCCTTTGTTGCTGTTGGGGAGCATAGTTCCCCGGGGGTGGAACTTGGTTGTACTGAAGCGGTGGTTGTTGTTGCTGAGGTTGTGGTTGTTGTTGCTGGGGTTGGCGTAATGGAGGCATATTATCCTGGGGTGGATTATTTTGGGGTGGAGGACGAGAGGGAAAGGACCTGGTTGAAGGGGTAGTCGGGGCATTTGTGGAGGCCTTGGGTTGACTGCATAGTTGGCATTGTTGACCGCACTGACCTGCTCATTTGTCACGACCCCTTCTGTGGCTCCGCCCGGGACACCAGCGCCTGTCTTTCTGACCACTTTGGGCTTCGGTGACTCAAACATGTTCATGATGGGGGAGTCTTTTAGCTGGGTTTGGATGTATCGGGCCCTTTCATAGAGTTCCTCCATCGTAGTAAGTTTATTCATGGCCAGGACGTGTCTGAACTGTGGGGTTGCATTAGACACAATCATCTTCACTTGTTCGGGCTCAGAGAGGGTATCCCTTATTCTTTCCGCCAGAGACCTCCATCTATCAGCATATCGGACAAAATCCTCGTCGGGTTTCATCTTTTCGGCCACTAGGTCGGTAATGGAGAGTGAGGGACCGACCCTATCCCTATACTTCTGCAAGAACCTTCTCTGCACTATTTCAAAATTCTCGGCCTCGCGGGGCTCCAGAGAATAGAACCACTCAAGCGCGGGACCATCCAATGATCTCCGAAAGAGGTACGCCAGGGACCTCTGATCATTTTGCCAATAGGAGGACTCATACATGAAGTCCTTGAGGTGAATGAAGGGGTTGCCGGTACCGTTGTATCTGCGGTACGTGGGCATTTCAGAAGGAGGAAGATGAATGACAGGGAGGATTGGCAAAGCAACCTCCGGGGTGGCTTTCACGTCCACCATCCTTCTTAGATTTTGAAACTGCTCGTCCATGCGGTTGAACCTATTGAGGAGCGATTGGGCGAGCTCCTCTGGGGGTGAAGGTGGCACTTGCCACTGGGGGAGAAACTGTCTCCCGGAGACTTGAGGGGGAAACCCGGAATGAGAGGGAACTGTCGGACCACCGACAGTTGGCCCTGGCTGAAACGGTGTGTGAGGAACACCGGGAGTTTGAGATTGTGACGGGAATTGGAATGAGGGAGGTTGTTGGCTCGCTTGACCTTGAAGCGAGGGAGACTGGATGGCTTGCGCCAATGAAGGAGATGGAATGGCCTGCACGGACTCGTGGAGTGGTGCGATAGCCGGAGTTGACTCCTGGGGCGTGGGGGAAACAGATTTCCCCTTTAGAATGGCCTGGAAGGCCCGGAGCTGTTCAGAGGTAAGCTCCGTGTTGGCGAGGACGCCCAGTAAGGAAGTGATATCCTGTGGCGGGGACGTGTCCCCGGCAGTAACATGCACCTCATGCGAGGGGTCATGAGAAGGACCCGAGTCCATAGCATAGACTCGCGGGTCGGCTGTCAAACCACGACTAGGGTGGTTCTCCTCAGAAGACTCGTGAGACATGCTCACAGTTTTCCCAGAACGCAAAAACATACACTAGCAAGTATGTAGCAGAGATTATCAAACAAGTGGATGCTTTTACGCCTTTTTTTGTGTTTTGATTTTGATGATTTTTTTTGTATTTTTAGCGAGATCCGAAGTTCACACAAGATAGGGACCCTAGTTTATTTTTGTTTCACCGCCGTGTCAGCTAGGGTCTCTCGTCTCACCACGAATGAAATGACTAACTTCGGGGAACTTCAATGGTACAACCAGCCCAGTGAACGAAGAGGAGATTCTTCGATGTCGGGGACTTACGGAGGTCCCAGTGTAGGAGATTCTAGTCCGTTGAGAGGAATTCCCAAACGGAGAGTCCTTCCTTCACCGGGAAAGGGTGATCCTCAAAAAAATGAAAAAAAGATAGAAAGGAGGAATGGATGTATGCAATGGAATGCTGACAGATATATGGAGTGGGAAAACAACAGAAATAACAGACATATAATAAACAAACAACCAATCAACTGACGGTGCTGCCGTGAGCACAACGGGGGCGCGCGTGGGCGCCAAGGTGGAGAGGCACGGGTGGTGCCGAACTTGCAAGGGTAGCCGAGAGGAAGCAGTAGACGTCCCACCGTGATCGCCAATCTGTGAGCGACGTCACGCGGTTCCGGAAGAGCGGGGAGAGGAAGAAGCGGAGCGCGCGCGGGCTCCTTCTTTTTTGTTTGTTTTGTTTGCTGCAACACAGAAATGAGAGGAAAGAGAGAAGGGGCCACCACGGGAGATTGCTCCGGCGGGGCGAGCGGGACAAGTGTGATATAGCAAAATATGGGGGTTAAACGGCCATAGCGGGAAGTGACTCGCCGCGGCCTCGGGGGGACGGGAATGGTGCAAAAATTAAATAACAAGAATTGAAACGGCCATTGGGGAAGTGACTCGCCGCGGCCTCGAGAATATGAGCAGCAATAATAAGATGACAGGAATATGAAGAGGATACAAAGAGCGGGAATTTAAACGGCCATTGGGGAAGTGACTCGCCGCGGCCTCGATGATAAGAGCAGAATATAACGAATATAAAGAGAATGTAAGAACGGAAATTTAAACGGCCATTGGGGATGTGACTCGCCGCGGCCTCGATGATAAAGCAGAATATAACAAAACATAAAGAGATTATAGGAATAGAAATTTAAACGGCCATTGGGGAAGTGACTCGCCGCGGCCTCGATGATATAAGCAGAATATAACAAAATATAAAGAGAATATAGGAAACAGAAATTTAAACGGCCATTGGGGAAGTGACTCGCCGCGGCCTCGATGATATAAGCAGAATATAACAAAATATAAAGAGAATATAGGAAACAGAAATTTAAACGGCCATTGGGGAAGTGACTCGCCGCGGCCTCGATGACAAGATGTGATCGCCAGGGGCCAAAAGACCCCAAAATAAGAAGGTGATCGCGCCTAACCTCAAGAGCGGGAGATGGCGGGTTGCTTCTTCCTCTCCTTCCGGCCGGCCGACGGAGAGGGCTTTCCTCGGGTACCCTTGCAAAACAACAACAAATAAATGACAAGTGGATTAGAAAGATGGAGGTGTAGTATTCAAATCCTTGCGGTAAAAATAACGAAATGATGGCAAGACACACACCTGGTTGGTGTTATCTTTAAACCCCTCTCGGACTCGAGTAGGAGGAAAATGAGATGATGGATGCAAGAAGTATAAGAGAAGAGGCGCCCTTGTAAAGGGGGATAGAGGATGCAATATGAAGTAAAGAACTATGGAGAAAAAGGGGAAGAAAAGGCTTATTGGATGAGCGTGGTAGTAATCCGGCGGAGCTCCGGCAGCGTGGGGACGACGTGGAAGCGCGGTGGATGAAGACGACCTTCCTCTCGCGAGCGTGGGCACCCGAGAAGCCGGCAGAACCACCACCTACAAAAGACCCGACGGGTTAGAAAATGACTCCGTAGCCTCTGGGCTCCGGCAGCCTATCGGATCACTTAGAAGCTCCCCTAGAACTGAGGGGGTGGGGCTCTATTTATAGAGCTCCGGAGGGTGGAGGCGTCCAGGACCCTGGACACCTCCATCAGGGCCGAAATAATATTTTATTCTATTTTTATTGATTTTTTTAGAATACTTTTGTGGAGGCGTCCATGGTCCCGGACGCCTCAATGCAGGTCCACCGAAAACCGACGACGGCCGCACGCGTTCGGTACAACGCGTGGTTTTGTGAGCGGCGCCTCGTGAATCAGAAATGGGCGCGTCCAGGTGACCGGACGTCTCTATATTTTGGCTTTTTTCACACACGACAAACCGTCGTTCGGTGGGCGGCGCCCGTGAGGGAGTTTATGGAGGCGTCCAGGGATAGGGACGCCTCCACAATTATATATATTTTTATTCCTTTCTTTTGTCTTTTATGCAAGGCTGGCATTTTAATTATTTTTTATTTGTTTTTATGGAGGCGTCCAGGGGCCTGGACGCCTCCATTAATATATATTATTATATTTTTTTATTATTTTATGCCAACTGGCATTTTACAACATATATATTTTTTTGTTTTTATGGAGGCGTCCAGCGGCTGGACGCCTCCATTAATTATTATTATATATATTTTTTATATTTTTTATTTGGTTTTGGGCCCTGACAAAATAATAAAAATATTAAAAAGATGGGGGCGTCCAGGGGCCTGGACGCCCCCATTAAGACCCACTCGGGTCCTCGGATCAGGCGTCGGCGGCCGCCCGTAGACCCCCTTCTTGATTCCGGAAGCTCCCGATGCGTTTGACTGGTATTGATGTCGTCCGAATGCCGTGACGAGACGATTCCGGATGCCAA
>JAHNEJ010003045.1:0-45850 GCA_022559845.1 Amorphophallus konjac | reverse complement strand
TTTTTCCTTCTCTCTCTCTTTTTTTTGTGCGTAGGAGAGAAACTGGGCGGGAGTCAAAGGACCTCGGACCCACCCTGGGTCAAATGACCCCGGGGCGGTCCTGCCTGGGGCAGGTCCCCCCGGGGTCGGTCGACCCCGGGTAGGCCCCCCCGGGGTCGCCTGACCCTGGGCAGGTCCCACCCGGGGTCGCACGACCCCAGGCAGGGCCGCCCCCGTGCGCGCAGACCTGCCCAGTGTTAGGCGACCCCGTGTGGGTCCCCCTGACCCCGGGCGGGTCCTTCGTCTCCTTTTTTTGTTTAAAAAGTACCCTCCCGGGCTTTTTTTAGGGCTTGTTGCTGCAGTGTGCCACGTGGAGAGGAGAGAAACACGCCTTCTCGTTCGTTTGTCGTCTTCTCCGCGCCGTGGGCCGCAAAGAGAGGATTTGTTCTTGCCCGTGCTGCGTGATACACGTGCGTGGGACTTCTTTGGCGGTGTGTACACCATTCTTTGCATCTCCGTCTTCTTGCTACGAGGGATTTTTTTTTGTTCATGTCGAGCACCCGAGAGATAAAGCTCTCGCCTTTCTAGGTTTTTTTTTTCTCTCTCCGGGACCACGCGATCCTGACAATCTTGGTGGTTTAATCCGGCTTCTGACTACCTCGCTTGCTGCGAGGAGTCTATAATTGCATAAACATACGGGCTACGAAGCCCCGACGTGTGGAAATATTCCACGGGGTGGCGATATGCCGAATAGTAGACCTCGACGGGGTCGAGGGTGACATCTCGATTTAACCAAGACAAATAGTGGGTGCAACAACCCTTTAGGCTAATTGTTAGATCCTTTAATGGGTCCATGTGTTGAAGCTTGAAATATGAAGACTTATTGATGCCTCATGCTGTACATGTGTTGAAACGTTTAGGCTGATTAGTGGATCCCTTAATGGATCCATGTGTTGAAACTTGAAATATGGAGGCTTATTGAGCCTCATTCTGTGCATGGTTTGTTTGACTTGATTCATTTTTAAAAAAAACATGATTAATTCAGGATGTTGCCATTTTACAAATAAGTCATTGCATCTTCGTAACTTATCTTTGAAGGGTGCAGATAAAAATCTTGGAGACATCTGCGCTGGTTCTCGGTGTCTGCCATAGCTTTTCATGAGAATACTTGAAAAATGAAGGAAATGTTTGTGAAAATTCTAATGTGCAATCATACCTTGCATTTTTACAATATTGGCAATGCGCCCCAATCTTATGAAACCATACTTGTGCTTTGTCTTGAGGCAAGTTGTCATCTTAAAATTTAGAAAGAAGTGGAAATCATGAATTACTCTAATTAGAGAGTTAAAAAAATTGCAGTCAATCTGCAATAAGACCTTACACTTTTGTGAAATTACATATGTACCTTTGAACCTATGAAATCATTTGTCTGATGTGATAAATCAAATCTTGAAATTCGGAAGAAAATCTGATAATCATAATTCACTTGTGTTGAAAATTGCACAAATCAGCAAAAATGGCATGCAGGCCCCAATACTTTAAAATAATTGGTTGTCCTTTTAAATGCCAAATAGGGAATATTACTTGGTCATTATTTTAAAGCCACCATCTAATGGTTAATTAAGGGTCTTTGCTTGTAAAGTGACATAATTAAAACCAATTGAAAGTTGGTGGAGAGAGGTCCAAACTTGCTAAACCTGATTCTTGACAAGTAATTCGGTAAGAGAGCTTCGTTCTCCCTCAGCCGTTAACCCAATAAAACAAAACCCCCAAGCCTTCACCCATTGAACAATTCTAGGTATGCAAGTAAAGGGGGAATAAACCCCAGTAGAGGTGTCCAGCCACCTCCGCTTAGCTCTCTATAATGCACCCTAATAATATGGGGGAACAAGTTGATGTTGTTGCAAGGTGAATACTCGATAATCCCATCCCCCCCACCTTTTTTTGTTTGGGACATGAAGGATATCTTCACCAATGGTGTTGGTTTTAACCATTGCACGATGAAAACAGATACTTTGGCATCGACTCATAAATGTTTTCTTGGTGGATGTGATCTTTAAATTCCTGGTTGCGATATTAAATCATGCTCATCCCTTCATTGTTTACTTCAGGTTTTGGGTACATTCGGTGCATTGGGTGCTGCTGGACTTTCTGCTTCTCTTCTCACATCTGTTCTGCCAACTACATTGGAAGATCTCCTTGCTCTAGCATTCTGTTCTGCTGGCGGGTAAGATTCACCCATGATGGACAATTATCAGTCGTCCTTTTCCTTTTTACAGACAACTTGCAGGGCCATGGTATTAAATGTTGTTCCTTTACATGCATGATGTTTTTTTTCCCTTCGAAAATGTGTGGATTGCACCACCAATTTTGTTAAATCATGCATGATGTTAAATAAGCAGGTAGTCCCTTGTTTTGGGAACAGCAAGAGGCCTACATCTAAGTTTTTGTAATAATGGAAATTACTGGCTTATGGTCTTTTAGAAGCCTGTAAAGTACTAGTTATATTTTTTGTACTACAGTTGTAATAGATTCCTGACCAAGGCACATGTTGATATATACCTATCATATTTGCCAAGCAAGAAGTTTTAAAACAGAATTTCCAATTTCAATAAAATTGTCAAGTTTTCCCCAAACAAGCATACTTCTTCCTACCATATCAAATGTGAAGGTTGTACAATTTGGAGTAGAAACTAAAACTATATTTACATCCATTTTTGCATTTTTTTCATCAAAACATACTTGTAAAGGCATCTCAATGTGGCATGTAGGAGCAGCCTTTCATGAGTTGGAGAATCTCTTGCAGTGTCACATAGAATCTGTGCAATTACTCTTTGAGAAGTATAGTGTTTCTCTACATCATCTGTGTCAACTGTTGTTTGAAAACCATATCGTCTTGCAATTATTTATGTTGGTCTTGCTTCTATCTTTTTGAAGGTCTGTTTGACCTCCATTTTACATTGTATGCATACTAGCGCATTATCATCATGTCATCTGTTCATAATAATTACATGCATAGTAACATTCAAATAAAGTAGCATGTTTTCCTTCCACTCATAGCTGACTATTACTACATCACATCATTCCTTTGAATTAATGTCATGTTTGGGTTAGTGTTGTTTCTTATTGTTTAAAATGTCTTCAGTAGCATGAATCACAAAGTTATAGGGTTCAACCTTTTTCTTCTTGCAATAGACAAGTTTCTGTTTCTTGAGATGAATATAGATTTCTTAATGAAAACTATGGTGAAAACTGGTAAACAAATGATGGAGAAGCAAGTATTTCAATGCCCTAGGAAACATGAGACTATCAAACCATATGCTTTTATAGAAGAGAATGATTTTAAGTACACATGGTCGTGCTGTGACCAAAATGTGCATTGCGATGCTTGGAAGTGGTGAATCATGATACACCATTGAAACAAACTTAAACCAATGCAGTCGATGAAAACTTTAGTCATATGAGGTCACTGTGTCATTGGTGAATTGGATGGTTGAAATATTTGGCTATGCAAACCAATGGTCAGATAGCAACATGTGCCATCATGGATACAATCATGGACAGTACCATGCACTGCATCAAGCCATAGATGCAGTGAACTATACTAGGACAGATCATGGTTGAAGATGAAATATCGTTACGTCAAAGCTTAGCATGGATGGAGAAGACAATTGCAACCATGTTAAAGATGAACATGGTCATAGCTTGGTATTTTTTTTTCATGTTCCTAATGGATGGCTATTACAAGAAATGAGAAAGGGGTCCAGATCAAAACTTGGGGTGGTTAAATAAGCTAAAGAGTGTACAAAAGATTTCAGTGGAGTGAGGGGAAGGCCCCAAAATATTGTACATGCTGCAGAATCAGCTGATCTCGGTACAGTCTTTAGGTGGGTCATTGAAATCTGAAACCAAACCATTTTGTAGGGATCATTTCTTTGTGATAATCCTACTGGGACAGGTGGCAGCAGAGTTGGGGCTGTCTAGATCAAAGAACCAAACTTATACTAGCTGAAGCTTTTTTTTCCCAAAAAAAAGATCACTGCAACTTAACCATTACCACAAGTCTTGTTCACTGATTAGCAATGGTAAGCCTTTGGTGTAACTAAAAGACTTTGACCTTTTCCAACCATCGCATGCTTCTGACCCTTAGAGACTTCAGATCAACTTGAAAGCTAGTTTTAAGAATTTGTACATATTCTTTTCAACTTTATGGTGAAATTCATATAAGCAAATTGGTTTTGAGATTATGGTCAAATGTAGGAACTTATGGAGCCTTATGTCTTGCTATTAAATGAATATTCAAACAGGAAATTTTTTTTTTCTGAAGGAGAAGGATGCCTCTGCTTTTGCTAGAGGCCCATGTGTGTGCCAAGATTTTTCATGCATAAAATTTACTTTTGCTTCTAAAATGTCCTCAGGAAGTGGATGCTCGAAAGTCATAGAACTCAATTTTGGTCTGTTCATCAGTCCTACTCAGTTAATTTCTAAATCTTTGAGCTTGGAAACATTTCTTTCTTAGTATGCAGGATTAGTAAATAAATTAGTCTATGCTGCACTTTATGTGCTCACTCATCCAATGAAGGCAGACAATGTTACAATTAAATAGGCTAGTTGATGCATGAGTTAGAAGGTTACATCAATAATCTTCTTTTATAGGGATTACAGAGCCAGTCTGCATCACATTGCTCAGTTGGTGACAGCACTCCCCTTGGGAAGGAGAGTTTGTATCTGAACAAGCCTGTGTCTGGGATTTATCCCCATTGGCATTTATCCTTGGAATCCAAATAATGATGGGATAATAAAGCCAGCTAGCAGGACATGCCTCACATAATCCAGACCTTTAGTGGTAAATGACATTCTCTCTAGATTCCCTAGAGAGAGAACCTCTGGGGATCTCGAGGGGAAAGGGCCATAGTGGGAGCGGTTCGCTGCCGGTCATCTCTTGGCTGAACAACGTCTTGCTGGGGAGCTGTGGGACACGGAAAAAATCTCGAAAAAAGATTTTATCCTAGATAAAATGGAGATCTTTGTTCCTTTTGAAAAGAAACACTCCTCTGCGTAGAGAGGGTTCCATGGGTGCGCATAGTTTCAGACGATTTGGGTTCGAGTGCTGGACCTTTCCCCACTGACCGGAGTCAGTGTTGATTTACATCGGCCTAACGTCTGAACACCTTTGTTTAACTGTCAAAGAGGTCCCAAAAGGCTTCTACATGGGTTCTGATGTTGAGATCAAACTCTTTTGGAGGGCTCACAATGTCCACTCACTCACCACCGACCAACAGAAATAATTGAGTTAGGGCTAGGTCTGAGTTGAACCCTAAGATTTAGGAATAACAACGCAAATATGCGGAAGCCGTAGACATATTTGAAGTAGAGGAAGATTTCCTGGACTCCGAGGGCATTTTGGTAATTTTACCAACCCAGGGGTATTTTGGTAATTTTCCCAGTCCAGGGGAATTGCGAAAATTTCTGGGCTGGAATGGAAGTAAGACTGGATCCCTGACTCCCCAAGACGCTTAGGCTCTTTCTGGAGGGTTTTAGGAGGCTACTAGGCCATTTCTAGGTTGCAGTGGTATTTTGGTAATTTTACCATACCATGAACCTAGTTTTAAAGTGATACCCGAGTGTGAGACTGAGCTGACGACACTTCTGGACCAAAAGAATGACAAAGGGTTTCATAGAAAGTATGCCTCTGTCAATTTGGCTGAAGGAAGGGTATATACACAATTTGGTGAAAGACAGGGGTTTTCTAATAATTTATCACCAAGAAGGCACACGGAGCATGCTGAATACTTTTATAATTCCAGCGAGTACATGGATTGTCGGCGAGTTGTCGACTGTACAAAAGTCCGCGTTAGAGCGGGAGATAGGGACGTAGTCCCAATTACAAAAGATTGCAGAGTATAACTGCAAATTACATGACTTTGGTCTTTTACGGTCCCGGGGAGGACGTTTTTGTAATTCCGCCATTGTAAGAACAGAATCACCTGACTTAGTCGTCCCGGGACGTAAAGACTTACAAAACATGGCCCGCGGAGGGACATAATTACAAACATGGCCCACTGAGAGGCATAGATGTAAATATATCCCGTAGGGGCATAAATACAAGACCCGGGGACTTACCCCACACGGGTCGAAACAAACTCCAAACTCCAAACGCGGGATGCTCCGAGTGTGAGAAGTGCTCCGTACGTACGTAATGCTCTATGTGTGTTCTCCATTTGGACCCTTAGGGTCTATTTATAGAAGGCGGGAGGGCCCTGAGGGGTCAAACGAACAAATTTGCCCCGATTCTGTCAAGGTGGGGTGGCAAAGAGCCATTTTGACCCCTTTGGCCACCAAAAAAGGCCAAATGACCCATCTGAGGGGGTTAAAAATCTTTTTTTATTTGTTTTTTTTTTTTGAAGCCCGGACCCCGGAGGTGGGCGGACCCGGGCGGGGTCGCGCAGCCTCGGGATGGGCGCGACCCGGCGGGGTCGCGCGACCCCGCTGGGTCCCAGCGAGGCCGCGGCCTCCCTTTTGACCCGGGAGGGGTTGTTTGACCCCCGGGCGTGCTTTTTGGCTCCTATTCGCTCCGTTTCGCTCCGTTTTCGTCGTCCCGGGTTGAAGAAGAGCCGTGGTGGAGCTATATATCTCGGGGAGATCGCTCCTTCGTCGCGTAGCAGCATCGCGTCCGTGGAAGGAGTATTGTTTGTTTGTTTGGCCGTTCGTCGCCGCATTGGGAGGAACCTTTGCGCCCGTCTGTGCCGTGTGATACACTTGCTCGGCTACTCTGATCGGTATACGCACGAATCTTCCTCGCTAATCTTCTTGCTGTGACGTCGACCATAATGTTGTCTGGTCGAGAGACCCTGAATTACGGAGATACTCCGTAGTCCGACGGTGTTGACGATACGTCGTGCTTCTCGTCGAACGTTGCATAGCAACAATTCCTTGATTTAATTCAAGACGATTTTCGGGTGCAACAAATGCCCCCCACGGGATGTCCGTCACGGCCGGAGGCGCGGGCGGATGGCCCGTGCCCTTTGAAGGGATTGAACAATGTCGGCGTAGCCGTTGCAACTTGTTAGACTGCATTGAATGACTGTCTTGCTGTCTAAAAAGTATTTTAGCCTGACGCTTCTCCATTTTTATTTCTCCTCTTTGTGCTTTCAGCCATGGCTCGCGGCAGCGGGAGTGGGAGTCGGTCGAGGAGGTCCCGTGCTAGGGGTGCTGACGACTGCGGGGTTGAGCGTACCGACCGGCGGATGCCGCCTTTCCCTCCTCGTACCATCGATGATGACAATGTTAGCCAGCTAGACCTTGGCTATTCGTGGGTCGCTGAGGGCCCAACAGAGAGTGCTGGAGCAGTTGAAGGTCTTGTGGACGTGTCTCGGATCGCGAGGCAAGGTGGTCATTACACCTATGACCGCACTGGAGGGTACCCTCGTCACTATCCCCTGGACCGTCACCTCTACAGTTTTCTCCAGGGTTTTGCTCCCGTTGGCATGGATGTCGACGATCCGACACTTCCAGAGGAGAGACGTCGCCTTGAGCGGGCGATACTAGCGGGGAGAGATGGTATGCAGGGGTTGTGCTCCCTGACATATCTGAATTACTCGGAGGGCTTTACTCGACAGCGGCAGTATCCAGATAGGCAGAGTCTGAGCTCCTTCCAGCGACATGAGAGTCTCACCATCCGAGTTACCCCGATGTCTCCAGCAGCTTGGCATTTACATGGGCAACACAAGGCCCTGGATCAGGTTATAGATGGTCTCTTCCTGGCACCCACCGGGGCTAGCTTTGCACAGGAGTAGTACACTCATGACTGCATGTTAGAGAGGATTCTGACTTTGAAGACTCCTAGCTGGTATGGGAAGTGGTCTGTCCTTCCTTCTCACAGCTTTCACCGAGGCGCGACAGGGTGGCTCTTGGGCATTCTGCTGGTCTACCGGTCTTTGTTGGATAGGGTGGGGATCCGCCATGCATTGACCGCCGCCATGTATTCCTATCCGTGTCACACTGGCCTGCTACAGGCTCTGGTAGAGAGATTCAACCGCCGGTGGAACACTTTCGTCACAGTTGGCGGGGAGACTTCACTAGACCTCTGGGCTTTTTAGAGGATTTCTGGTCTTCCGATCTGCGGGAGGCCTTACGAGGAGCTATCGTCAGATGACTTGCACCTCAGCTCGACAGATGGGGCAGGACAATACACTCTGCCATACTGCTTCAGGTTTCTGATGAGGACCTGGAGGGACTTAGCCCGAGTAGGCACAGATCGGCCCCCACGCACACCGCGGGTGACACTGAATGCCTGGGTGAGCCACTTCTACAGTGGCCCTTACTGCTTCCATGAGGAGTTTGTACAGTCCGACACCACCTGGAGGAGTGCCGAGAGGTTAGAGTAGACGTTCCTCCTCATCCCCGCCACCTGCCTGCACTGACACAAGGATGGAATTCACGGGGGCTGCATCCTGTTACTTATCTGGCAGCTTATCTGGCATACTGGCTTTCCAGCTTTGTAGTCCCTCATGGAGAGGAGGGAGTCCTGCGGGTGGAGGTGATCTATCCAGCCTGCATGCTTGCCTGTGGACAGAGACTCGCCATCGCACCAGCAGCCTTGGCGAATATTTTTCATTCGCTTGGGGCTTTGTCTTCCCACTCCTCGCCGCGGGAGAAAGGCATATTGCTGTCCACTCATTACTTGAGTGCTTGGGCAGGGCTACTGTTTCCAGAGTTGTCCAGGAGGACTCCGGTTGATAATCCAGCGGCACCGTTGGTTTTCTGGTTTGCCGGGCAGCCATCCCAGGATCCAGTTACACAGCTAGTAGGGGCCAGGCGGGCCTTGTCTTTTGTTCCGGTGAAGAGGGGAGAGGGCATAGCCCTTGACTACTTCTCCTATCTTCACCGCCCTTTTGCCAGGCAGGAGGGAGACGCGGTCGTCAGTCGGGTTTCTGCCCATGCTTTACCCTCCCCGCAGGGCTTGGCAGAGTGGGTCATCAGCATCCGACCCAGTGTTCTTGTGTACCGCCGCTCCAGCACAACGATACTTGAGCCTTACTACCCCCACCGATTCGCCAGGAACTTTGGGTATGATCAGGCTATTCCCTTCAGTGGAGAGTTTTCTTTGCCCCTTCGGCTTTACAGGCACAGGGACATGCACTTGGTCGCAGCAGCTTGGCAGGACTTCCTTTGCCGCGAGGCAGGGCCGGGATACCCGGTCCCAGAGCAGGAGCGCAGAGGCTACTTTGATATTTATTATGCCCGCTGGTGGTTCAAAGCTAGCAACATCTTCCGCGAGCGTCGGGATGCCATTCGTACAACTTAGTAGCGTTTGGAGAGGGAGGATCTGCCTCCTTTGTGCGTCGACCCAGCTTTCCTCAGGTCCCATTTTTCGGGGATTGCCCGAGTTGCGAGTGACATTGAAGAACGGTGGCGAGCAAAAGGCTGGACACCCACCGTTGACAGGAGCCAATATAATGGGGCTTTGAAGCCCTTGAAAAGCAGTACATCATCGGCTCTCGGAGCTCCTTCTTCCTCCACCTCAGGCGTAGCCTGAGGCCCCTCAAAGGCCTATTCTTGGTGGGAGGATTTGCAGGCATCTTGTGGGGTGAGGAGAAAGTTCCAGTTGTCCCAGCCGATACCTGACGGAGCGCTTGAAGGCAGTACCTTTGCTGAGTGGAGGGCTCATGTGATCAACGCAGTGGGCTGTGCAGGTCCCCTGGAGTACCTTTCTAGCCTCGAGTTGGCGATGACTCCACTTGCCATTTACGATGCTGTAAAGACAGTTGCACGCGCCCTCCGAGTGAAGCCGGAGCAGATAGTATTAAAGCCGATGGAGCCCATAACGGCTACAGGTAATCCCTGTCCTTCCTGACTTTAATATACACATGTGTCTTTATATTATGGGACATGCATTTATATATTCCTATGACACTTGCAGGTGGGGCTGTTATGGTAGCCGGTGCCGTACCACTGAGGGATCCTCCTGATGCTGAGATTGGGAGGGATTCTGCTGCCGCCAAGAGACCTCGAACCGAGGTTCATGAGGAGGGGGATGTGAGGTCGGCATCCCGTCCTCGGCTTGAGGTTGAAACCCCTGCAGTTGAGGTTGTGTCCAGTAAGTACCTCTCCCAGATACTGGTCATTTCTGAGCATATATATAGTGTTATAAACACATGCTTACTTCATTAAATGCAGCTCCCCCGGAAGCTAGGGTTGATATGAGCTTCTCTCCTCCTCAAGCGGGAGATGACATGCCGCAGGATGAGCCCATGCCAGACGTTACTTTCAGCTTCAAAGAGCTGATGTCTCCCTCAGACGATTATATGCCGGTGACGGCTAACTCTCCCTCGCCTCTTACAGCAGGGACCACAGGAGGTCAGGCTCCAGGTAGCATGCTCAGCCTTGTTTTCTCCATTGATACATGAAGATTTGAACAGCAATAACCCCTTAATGTTTTATTGGCTGTGCAGGGGTTCCTGAGGTTATTCCGCCTGGTCCGTCAGCAGGAGGTAATGTTGGCTCTTCTTCGGGGTTGGATCCGCTTCTGGGAATAGATCCACTACTAAGAGTGGGAGTTCCGCGGCCACAGACTCTCTCCCTGACGGGAGCTCGAGCCCTACTTCCAGCGCTACAACCTCCAGCTCCTCATCCAGTGAGAGTGACTCTCGAGAAGAAGGAGAATTAAGAGATACCGGAGGTGAATGCAGCGACATACATTCTGTTTGATTGAGTCCTTATAAAGATTTGCTTGACTTATATAATTGTCTGTCCCACAAGAGTGGACTTAGCCAGATCCATGGAGGAGTTCTCACAACTTCTGGAGTCTGGCTCATTTGTGGACCTTCTGACAGGCGACAGTGCCTCGACAGGCACAAAGGCCATGGAGGTGGCAGATATTGACATCGCAGCACCGGGAGAACCTACGCCAGCGGGCTCCTCCGATGTTGATATCGGTGGGGACGGCACAGCTGAGGACGGCATTGCTGGTCCTTCAGGTAAGAGATGTTAAAGGCTAATGATAGACCTCTTTGCCATTTTGCAACTGTTTTTGCCAAGCTGATTAATGCATCTGCTACATGGGCAGTGACAGGCCAGGCCGTTGAAGAAGGCACATCCCACCCTGATGAGATAGCTTCGGCAAGGGAAGCCTCTCAGGGCGCACCGGAGGGCTTGCATACCCCAGGGGAGAGTGCTTCACCAGTAGACACTCATGCTGCAGGTACTGTTCGCTTCTGACAATGAACATGGCGAATGGTATATGCACTTTATTTGCGACACTGACCCCTCTCCCATTTTTGCCGTGTAGCTTCCCTTTCTACGGAGCCGATGGCTGAGGCTTCCCCGCGAGAGGAGGTTCAGGAGGCAGGGTCGATTTCTGGGACTGAGCAATCTTGCTTCAAATGGGCTCCTGATACAGAGTCTGCTCTTCCTAGCATAGTTGAAGAAGGGGCTGCTATTGAAACAGGTACACAGCTGTTTTCTGGACTTTGACATCTTGTGCGTGCTACTTTATAGATAAGCACTTACATGTTATTGCTTAAACTGCAGCGGATGGGGACACAAACGTCCTGATTGGTGGGCCAGGCTCAGCTTCTATTGCTGGTTCTTCCCCAACTGTTGAGAAAGGGCAGGAGTCTGCGGCAGCATCAGGTATATGACCATGTTGTGCCTTTTTGTAGTGATTCGTGCATGTCCATTTTGGCTGTGAACAAGCACTCATCCCACGCCCTTCCTTCTTTGCAGCTTCTGTGGAGGGAGCCCCATAGGTACCAATAGGCTTCCCAGCTCTTGGAGTTGAGTGGCCCAACGCCCCTGCACTTGGGATGGCGTTGCATGCTGCTATGGCTGACCAGCTCCTGCAGGGTCTTGATCAGTTGATCCAGGCTGATCCACTACCGACCGTGGAGACTTTGAGGGCTGACCTGGCAGTGTTTACCAGGAGCTACCATGGGTTGAGTCTTCCCCGGGATGCATGGGCCTCGAAGCTGGGAGGTTTGTGGAGTGAGTTTGCCCGCCTCCATCTTACACAGGAGCGGAGACAGAAGACCCAGCAGCAGATCCAGCAAGAGAAGGAGGAGCTATGTGGACTTCGAGCGGCCCAGGTAGAGACTGACCTCCACCTTGCGAGCTTCGAGGGGGATAGCCGGAGGACCTCTCTCCGAGTGGAGGAGCTACAGAGAGAGCTTCAGGAGGCTGCCGAGGAGCATCGTGTTGTCCAGGCAAGGGTGGAGACCTGCCGTCGCCGATCCGAAGAGCTTCGGGAGGAGATCTTCCAGAGAGAGACTCGTCTTGCAGAGTTGCGGCAGGACGAGCACAGTGGTTGACGAGCTCTAGCACTTTCTTGTACATAGGGCTTTCACGCCCCATTTTTTGTTTGAGTTACCCCCGAGGGCTTGTCTCGGGCTCCCTTTATGACATTAGTGAATGAAGGATAGAGCTTAACATAGCTATTTTTGCTTCCATCCTCTTGCACACGTCTCTTTTTTTTGCATATATATATATTTTTTATCACTTTACCGGCCCTATCGCCCTTTCGGGTTTTCGCCAGGACTGGCCCCCTTTAGCTTTTTTCGGTGCGCCCTTTCGGGTTTTCACATTGAGGGGTACCCATTTTTGCCTAAGGCACCCTTTCGGGTTTTCACCTTAGTCGGGTTAAAGCCTTTTTGCCCTTGGTTGCTCTCCGCTCCCCTAACGGAAACAACCAAGTCCGCTGGGGCATCAATATTTTTAACCCCGTTTTTTTTATGTTTTATTTTGAACCTATAATGCCAAAAGGCGAGGAGAAGGTGGCACTCCCGTAGGGACGTGTGTGCCGCAGAGGTGGGATAAGTGGGTAGATTTGATTGTCCGGGTGGGACGAATGAATCAAATCTGTGAGCCGAAAGGCGAAACGGGTTGGTAGTCTGAGAGGGCGTACTGAGACCGAACCCAAGAGGATGGAAACGAGCTGAAAGGCGTAATGGGTTGGCAGCCCGAGAGAGCATGCTGAGACCGAACCCGGTGGGATAGAAAGGAGCCGATAGGCATAGTGGGTTGGCAGCCCGAGAGAGCATACTGAGGCCGAACCCGATGAGACCAAAAGGTGTAGTGGGTTGGCAGCCCGAGAGAGTATACTGAGGCCAAGCCCGGTGTGACAAGATGGGTGGATTCGACTGTCCTAGTGGGACGCAATTAGCCAAATCCAAAACCGAAGGTTGACCGGGTTAGCAACCCGAAAAGGGTGTGCATATGTCCAGCCCGGTTGGAACAACAAAGGAGTTGGTTTAACAGTCCGAAAGGGACATGAGGGTTAAACCTGGAGGCCGATAGGCGGGATGGGTTGGCAGCCTGAGAAGGCACACACAGGCCAGACCCGAAGCGATGAAAGGAGGGGATTTGACAGCCCGGGTGGGACGTACGAGTCAAATCCGTGAGCCGATAGGCAAATAGGGTTGGCAGCCCAACAAGGACATGCAGAGGCCAAGCCCATGGAGACAAGGAATGAACTTGACAATCCCGGTGGGATAGATGAGTCAAGTCTGAAAGCCAAGAGGCGGGATGGGTTGGCAGCCTGAAAGGGGCATGCAGAGGCCAGACCCAGAAGAAGAAAAAGGGTGGATTTGACAGCTCTAGTGGGACGTGAGAGTCAAATCCGAAAGCCGATAGGCGAGATGGGTTGGCAATCCGAGAGGGCATACTGAGGCCATTCTCGATGGGACAAAGGTAGGTTTGACAGCCTTAGTGGGACACGAGAGTCAAACCCGAAAGTCGATAGGCGAGTAGGTGGGTTGGTAGCCCGAGAGGACATGCTGAGGCCAGACCCGGTGGGACACGTGCCAGAAGGCATGATGGGTTGGCAGCCCGAGAGGGCATGCTGACGCCAATCCCAAGAAAGTAAACAGAGCCGAGAGGCGTGATGGGTTGGCAGCCCGAGAGAGCATACTGAGGCCAATCCCAGAAGGAAAAATGAGTCGAAAGGCATGATGAGTTGGCAGCCTGAGGAGGCATACTGAGGCCAAACCCAAGACTAAGAAGGTAAAATGAGCCGAAAGGCATGATGAGTTGGCAGCCTGAGAGAGCATACTGAGGCCAAACCCAAGAAGGTAAAATGAGCCGAAAGGCATGATGAGTTGGCAGCCCGAGAGGGCATACTGAGGCCAAACCCTAGAAGGTAAAGTGAGCCGACAGGCCGCAGGCGAGATAGGTTGGGAGCCCGAGAGGGCGTACCGTGGCCAAACCCAGGAAGGTACAATGAGCCGAAAGGCGAGATAAGTTGGCAGCCCGAGAGGGCGTACTGAGGCCACACTTAGGAAGGTAAAATGAGCCGGAAGGCAAGATGGGTTGGCAGCCCGAGAGGGCATACTGAGGCCAAACCCTAGAAGGTAAAGTGAGCCGACAGGCGAGATAGGTTGGCAGCCCGAGAGGACATACTGAGGCCAATCCCAGTGGGACAAAAGAGTAAGTGGGTTTAACTGCTCGGAAGAGACACATGAGCTAAACTCGGAAGCCGATAGGCGGAATGGGTCGGCAGCCCGAAAGGGGCATGCATAGGTCGAGCCCGATAGGACAAAGTATGACACCGTCAGAATGCCGGTGTGACTAGGTGTCATAGGATGACATATAAGGTGTAGCCATGGCATCAATATGATGTTTTGACCATGATGGGGTGGAGTCATTGACTTAGAGCCACCGATAGAATAAGCACAAAGAGGATTTTTTTTTCTTTTTTTTTTCACATTACCAACCTCACCGCCCTTTCGGGTTTTCGCCGAGGCTGGCCCCCTTTAGCTTTTTCCAGTGCGCCCTTTCGGGTTTTCACACCGAGGGGTTGCCCATTTTTGCCCGAGGCGCCCTTTCGGGTTTTCGCCTCGACCGGGTCTATGGCCTTTTTGCCCTCAGCCAACCGTTGAAGGCCGACTGAGTCCGCCGGGGTATCAGTTTTTTTAACCCCATTTTTTTTTGAGCTTGAACCTTCACTGAGGAGAGGTAATGTACTGTGAGGAGTGCTGTAGAAACTTGTGCGGTGGCGCATGATAGAGCTTCATATGCTTGCCGTTGAGAGGAGGGAAGGGATTATCTCCTTTGTGGTCAAGTACCGTATAGGCCCCTCTTTCATAGACCTTCTGAATGACGTAAGGCCCACGCCAATTAGGCTGGAGTTTGCCGCTGGATCTTCCTGCGAGGACCTCCTTTTTCTTAATCATGACGAGGTCGCCTTTCTTGAACACCCTGTGCTTGACCAACTTATCATAAGCACGTGTCATGCGGGCTTAATACACTTGTAAGTGCTTGTAGGCTTTGAGTCTTTCACCTTCAAGGTTGGACAACTCTTCAAGCCTCCTTTCTATCTCGGACTGGTCTTAGCCTGGCAATCCAGCGTGCACAGCAACGCGGTAGGATGCTAACTCGATCTCCACGGGGATCACTGCTTCGGCTCCGTAGACTAAGGAGAATGGAGAACATCCCGTAGGGGTTTTGTAGATGGTATGATAGGCCCATAGGGCTTCGTGGACCTTTTCGCCCCAATCTCGCTTGCGGCCACCTACTATCTTGGACAGCAGCTTGCAGAGGGTTTTGTTGAAGGCCTCGGCCAACCCGTTGGCTTGGGGGTTGTAGACTGATGACGTCCTCCAGTGAATATGGAATTTGGCCGCCAAAGCATAAACAATCTTGTTCTTGAATGGTGTCCCATTATCGGATATAATCCGGCTGGGGTTTGGCCGCCAAAGCATAAACAGTCTTGTTCTTGAATGGTGTCCCATTATCGGATATAATCCGGCTGGGGGTGCCGAATCTGTATATAATGTAATGTCTCGCAAAGCGGGCAACTATCTCTCCTGTAACTTCCCGTAGCGGCACGGCTTTCGCCCATCTGGAGAAGTAATCAGTGGCGGCCAGTATGAACGTGTGGCCTTGAGATGATGGTGGGAATGGTCCCACAATGTCCATGCGCCACTCCGCAAATGGCCAAGTAGGCGCTGTTGGATGGAGCGGGTTAGGTGGTCGCCGAGGGACTGGGCCAAATGCTTGGCATTGATGACACGTACGAGCGTACTGATTGCAATCTTCGTACATGGTGGGCCAATAGAACCCCTTGAGCTTGATGCTGTTCTTCATCTTAGCTCCTGCTTGATGTGCGCCGCACAATCCGGAGTGGACCTCGTGCATGACGGTCTTTGCTTCCTTGGAGGAAAGGCAGCGTAGGAGGACCGATCGGTCTTTTTCATGGACGAGCCTGAAGAGCAGACCGTCAATCAGCTGGTAGGATGTCGCCTTGCGTAGTAGTTGCACCCTCTGAGCCCGATCAGGAGGGAGCCAGCCGTTCTTTATTTTTATGATCGGCTCACGCCAATCTTCTTCTTCGGGAGCATTCTCCTCTTGAATGTTGTCGACCTCATAAACAGTGAGGCCGGATTCTTCGTCGAGCACACTTGGCATGAGCCTCCGGTGTCTGACTGTAATATTTAATTCTCCCTCAGGCGGGAGTTTCAAAGCTGCTGCCAACTTTGCAAGAGCATCAGCCTGGGAATTGCTGCCTCTGGGGACATGGCCTATTTCAAATAGGTAAAACTTTTCCCTTAGCCTCATGACGGCTGCATGGTAGGGGACGAGCTCCTTCTTCCGAACGTCATAGACGCCCAGTACCTGGCGGATGACGAGTTGAGAGTCCCCGTACACTTTGATGCACTTGATGTCCATCTCCAGGGCCAGTTGAAGCCCAATGATCAATGCTTCATATTCGGCCTCATTATTAGTCATGGACTTCATGAGAGCGCAAGAGTTGTGGAGAATGCCGCCTTGTGGAGATACAAAGACTACCCCCGCGCCTGAGACATAGTCCGTAAGGCCGCCGGCCCTTTTGATTGTCCGGGAGGCACCATCAAAATATAACTCCCAATGTGGGAGATCAAGAGTGAGGACACCCGGCTCCATCTGTGGTGGGACTTTGTCAGAATGCTACCCAGTTTCTTGAGGAGGCACTAAAACCTCTTCATCGGGTAGCTCGAAGTTGAGTGGCGAATCTTCTGGCACAGGGTGCGCAGCTAAGAACTCCGCCATATCCTGTCCCTTGATCGCCTTGCGTGGGATGAAGGTGATGTCAAACTCCATGAGGATAAGCGCCCACTTGCCGAGCCTGCCGGAAAGGACGGGCCGACTGAGCAGAAACTTGAGTGGGTCACATTTTGAGATGAGCTCCACCCGATGAGCTAGAAGGTAGTGTCTCAGCTTCTTGACAGCGAACACCAGAGCTAGGCACACATTTTCCATAGGAGCATACCGGTGCGCAGGCCCGATCAGTTTTCGGCTAAGGTAGTACAGCGGCTGCTCCTTGCCCTCTTCATTAATCTGGGCTAGGAGAGCCCCCAAAGAGACATCCATGGTAGCAATATATAAGATAAGGGGCTTCCCTCTGACAGGTGCCCCTAAGACAGGAGGAGTCAGCAGATACTCCTTGATTTGCTCGAAGATCTTCTGACAGTCTTCGTCCCATTTGAAGGGTGCTCCTTTCTTCATCAATTTGCCGAAAGGGAGGCATCTTCCGGAAAGGTTAGAAATAAATCGCCTAATATAGGCGAGTCTTCCTTGAAGAGATCTGAGCTCTGTCAAGTTCTTGGGCGGAGGTAGTCCTCTTATGGCCTTGATTTTGTCAGGGTCGATTTCTATGCCTCGGTACCTGACGATGAAGCCAAGGAACTTGCCACTGGAGACGCCGAAGGCGCACTTCATCGGGTTCATCTTGAGCTGATATTGCCGAAACCTTTCAAAGACTCGACGCAAGTCAGCCAAATGATCCTCCCGCTTCTTGGTCTTGACGACCAAATCATCGATGTAGCATTCGACAAGGTCATGTAGCATTTCGTCAAAGATTTTGGTAATTGCCCTTTGATAGGTTGCGCCGGCATTCTTCAGACCGAACGACATCCTTTTGTAGTTGAAGATCCCCTTAGGAGACCGGAAAGCCGTATGGTCTTTGTCCTTGATGGCCATGCGGATTTGATTATAGCCCGACTACCCGTCCATAAAAGACAAGGCTTCGTGACCGGTGGTCATATCAACCATTGTCTCAGTGATTGGGACATGGAAGTCGTCCTTCGGGCATACTTTGTTCAAATCCCTGAAGTCGATGCAGACTCGGACTTGGCCATTCTTCTTCTTGACAGGGACTATATTGGCGAGCCACACAGGGTACATGCAAGGCTCTATGAAGTCCACATTGAGCATCTTGTCAACCTCAGCATTGACCTTCAACTCCAGCTCGTGGCGCATACGCCTTTGAGCTTGCTTGACTGTTGAAAGTATTGCCAGCTCATGTTCAGCCACCGAAGGATCAAGTCCGGGCATTTCTTTATAAGTCCAGGTAAAACAATCCCTGAACTCTTCTAAAAGCTGTCGATGCGACTGCCTTTCTTCCTAGCTAAGGAGAGCACTTATGAAGGTGGGACGACGGTCATTGTTGCTTCCGAGATTGATCTCGATCAATTCATCCACAGTTGCTTGACCACCGTCTTCAAGCTCCGGTGGAGTTGGTTGGAGGTCGACGAAGTCTCCCTCATCATCAGTGTTTGCTTCATAGACACCAAATTCTTCGAAGCACCCTTGCTCGTGACTTGAAGTCAAAGGACTTGCTTCGTCTTGCTGATAGTTAGCAGGCTAGGCTGCTCCTCCCTCTGAGGGGTTATCGTTATCTTCCGATGAAGGTAATGGTGTGGCTAGCGCTTCATCGGACTCCCTTACAGAGTCATCAATGTTGGGCTCAACTTCAGCTTGCCCGTGATGAAGAGGCAGCAGTCCTATAGCATTGACTGCATAATAGACCTTGACGTTCGTCTCCTGGTCGTAGCCGAGTCCCCTTGTATCTTTGCGGGAGAAAGGAGGTTGTCCTCGGACCTGCGGAGGGTTCCATAGCTGATGGAAGTACGCCGCTCGCGCGGGGTCCAGAGTTTGCGGGATGTGCTTCTTTTTACACCTCTCCTTGATGTAGTTGGGCATATCATCCATCTCCTGGATTGGCTCTGGCGTCACATCGGTGGGAGTATCCCAGCCGAAGTCATCTTCAGGAGGACACGGTGGGACTAAATCACCTTTGTAAAAGATGATCGGCTTGACCCCCTTGCCCTTGTTGCGTCTCCTTCTCCGTTGATAGGAGACTGTGAAGGTCTTCAAACGCTCCACCTCATACTCTTCCCGTTAGGACGAGAGTTGAATGCATTTGGGAGGCAAGGAGATGCTTCGGTCAATGACCTGGCTGATGAGGTTGGCTTCAAAGTCAACACTTCGCCTTTCTGGTTGAGTTGGCTTGGAGGCGGCACTGAGGCTCAGCCTGTGCAGCTTTACCATGTCTTGGTTGACAGTGAAGAGCTGCCCTTCCTCGACTTCATGGTCCACTTTTTGCTTCCCTTTATCCTTTACAGATTCAGGGATTGCTAAAGTGGGCTTCCCGAAGTATAGTGAAGCATCAGCCAAGTGGCACTCATTAGGATGGAAGGGAGATTGATCTGCAAAGACCGTATGTTGCTCCCCTCCCTTGGCATATTTAATGCACTGGTGCAGAGTTGAAGGGACGACCCAATTCTCATGAAGCCAGGGTCTTCCAAGCAGCATCTTGTAAGATGTGTCGGAGTTGATGATATAAATGTCGCTTGGGTGACAAAATCGTCCAAAGCTAGCTTGACTACAACCCGACCAAGCGCTTCCTCGAAACCCTGATTGAATCCCGAGATCTTGACATCAGTCACCTTTTGCAAATAAGGTGCCAAGTATAGAGACTTGAAAGTCTTCAGAGGCATGATGTTGACGGCTGCTCCGGCGTCCACCAGGATGCGATTCACATCATGTCCATTGATCGTCCCCCGCATATATAAGGGACGATTGTGGCACGGAGAGGACAACAACATGTCTTTGTCCGTGAAGGAAATGCTTGCTGTGAGTGCCTCGTATGCCTGAGCCTGCAGTTCAGCAACATGGGCTTCATAGGCCTCTGGATCTTGGAGTATCTTAACAAGAGCCTCCCTAAGGTCTTTGCTCCAGGCAATAGCTTCCTAAATAGTGACATTGGTTGGGAACCGCTTCATATGATGGATGATTTTGCGGTCTGCCCTGGCACGGGTCTTGTCAAATGGCGGGATGATCTCCGCCAGAGTCTTCGGCGCCTGGCGAGGCTTCTCCCTTTTAGAAGGGCGCTCCTCCCCATCCTGACCCTCCGCATTTTCTTGAATAGCGGAGCCAAAGACTCCTCCGGAGGTGGCAAAGGCTCATCCTGTTGGTCTTCATTAGAAGGACCGGCCTGGCTCACGGGCTCGTCCCTGTTGGAGGGGCCGGCCTGCTCTGACGCCTTCTCGCATTTTGGCGATTTGGCTGGCTCCTCTTCTTCATCGGAGGATGTGATTGTGAAAGGGACGCCACCCGGCTTAGCCGTTGAAATGGAGTCTGAACCCTCTGAGGGGCTGAGGATGAAAGGGATTCCCCGAACTTGGGTTTCTGGGACAGACCCGGCTTCTCCCCTCTGAAAATTATGACCCGGTCAAGAGTCAGGGGACCTTCACGTCCACGCCCTCGGCCACGTCCTCGACCATTTCTTACCGAGCGACGCTGATATGTTGCCATAGGAGCCTTACGTCCAGTGCTATCAGTCGTGGGAGAATAGATGTTGTCGGGCGGCGGTATCGCCACCATGTTGCAGGTGAGCTCTTGCAGCATTTCCTTGAGCATCTCGACAGTGAGCTCCTCATCTTTATAGAATAATGAAAGCTCCCCTGGGATTGGAAAGTCTTCACCTTCTTCAAGGCGGTGTGCCATTTCCCGGAGCCACTGAAGGAGGCGAGCTTTTCGCCCAAGCTTGTCCCAGGGAATATATTCGTCTAGAGTGACGACCCTGGTGGGACGAGGGGGAGTGTACTCCTCCAGCTCATCGATGGGCTTTTGAAGCCTTTGTAGAGGAGTTGGCTCCTTAAAAGCCTCCATAGCAGCGGCTTGCTCGGCTTGCTTCTTCAATCTCCTCTTCAAATTCTTCCTATGGTTCTTCTCTTGCTTCTTTTGGCGTGCTGTCTCTTGAGAAGAAAGGGGAGTTTGCATTGGAGGTGGGACTTGTTTGCCCCCAGAATTTTACTTTTTGCTCCGGATGGCTCCTTAGGAGCCTTAGCGCCACGGCTCTTTCTGGAGGTGACCATGGTCCAATTGGCTTCCTCGGGCTGAACCTGGACGGTGGCATTGATTGCCTGAGCAATTATTTCAGGAGGCAACTCCTGGAACTCTGCCAGTCCACAGTGGGGCCTCTGGGGGCTTTGTAGTTCCACCGACTTTGCTTGGGCTGGTGGATTGGCTTGCTTGAGCTGCTGAGGCCTTTCTACAATTGGCGGCCTCGTTGGGCTGACAGAGGCCTTAATTGGGGTCTTCGCGGGCTCAAGAGGTTGAGTCCTCTCCACGACTAATGGCCTTGCTGCCTTGGCAGGAGCTTTGGCTGAAGGCTCTGACGCCTTGGCTTTGCCTTTGTTGTCCGGCCGAGAGTTCTCTCTTATGACGATACCAGGCTGACTGGACCTGGAACGGACCTTGGAACTCTCTCCCGCGGCTTGGCTTCCTGGGTTCTGGACCTTAGGCCCTTTATAGGTGGCCTTGCCTTTAGTGAGTAATGGGAATTCATCATTTTCCATAGGCTCACTTGGTCGGGCTAATCGGGAGAAAGCCTCAGTTTCTCGCCGGACCTGTTGGAGAGTCTCCCTAGCGGCCTCTGTAAGACGCAACCTTGTCATGGAGTTCCCCTGAGTATCGACAACCCCTCTCTGGATGAGGGCTTCAATGAAGTCTTGAACCTCTGGGCATTGTCGAGTAGGGTGAGACACCCTTGCATGATACTTGCAATAGGGGGGGTGACTCTTGGCCGTCTCATTGTAATAAGACGGCGGGTCATGTGTCAGCACCCAGCCATCCTCCAGAAGTTTGTCAAAAATCTTCTCAGTGTCTTCCTTAGGAAAAGAACACTGATGAGAGGGTCGCCACCCTGGGTACCACAGTGTGGATTTAGGTGGCTGAGAACTGACTCCCTGGGAACTGACTCCCTCCTCCTGCGGCTCGGGGAGCTAGAATGCTGTTGCAGCATGTATGACATTCACGGAGAAGTGAAGACTCTCCTGTACATGCGGCTGAGGTGGATCAACCAGGAACTCACCCATATTGATCTTCCCTCGCCTGATTAAGTCCTCGGCGAGGTCCTTAAATGGCTCACAATTGTGGATGATGTGGCCTATCACCTCATGGTACGGGCAGTAGCCCTGGCGAAATGCGGCACCTGGTGTCTGCTCCACAGGTGATGGGCTGATTAAGCCCGCTCGCTGACATGCGAAGAAGATGTTTGGGGTCTTCTCCAAGGGAAAGAATATAACTTCTCCGACAGCTCGACTTGCAGTGGAGCCTCCTCGCCTTCCAGTGAGTCCTCCTCATCTTCGGATGAATCTGAGGACTCTTCAGAGAGCCAGCCCCTGAGCGGAGCCCGGCCGGTAGGTGATACACCTGTCTCCCGTATGTGGGCCGAAGCTAACCCCCTGGCGAATGTGCCAAAGGGGAAAGTGGACAACTGCCAATCACTGCTTTCCAGGAACTGCAGTAGGCGCCTCTGTTCCAGTTGCAATTGCCGGATTTCCCCTCGGATTTTCCGAATGGTTCTCCGCAGTGCTAGACATTCAGGGAATGAGGATGGAGCTGCCCCCGGGCCGGTGTGGGACTGTTGATTTGAAGGCTCGGCCTCGGAGGCGTTAGAGCTCGAGACCATCGCCACCATATGAACCACATTAGCCGACCGGTTCGATCGGCTCCAGGCATGAGGTTGGGGTGGGTCAACTGCATGGCCTAGCATATTTACCAAGCCTTTTTGAATGAGCTCTATTTTATCAAATTAATATAAATGTATATGTAACTATAAATCCGAATTTAAAAAGTCTAATTCTCACCATTCTAATGGGGTTTCCGACTTTATGAAATAGGTTTCAAATCACCTTCTATTTTACTGTAACCGAACTTCTTAATTTCTTATGTGAAAATATTATGGAGCTTGTTCTTACAAGTTACAGCTTTATATGTTATTTTTTTAATATTTACTTTATTTGGTAGAAATTCTTTTACCCTACCTTTCTCTAATGTTGTTTGAATCCAATCTAATTTATAAAATGGGAGATGAATATGGTTCAAACCGAACCAAACCGAATTAATTCGGTTTGGTTTGGTTTGGTTTCAAACTAGTTTGGTTTGGTTTGGTTCGGGTTGAAGCCTTAATTCGGTTCGGTTTGGTTTGAGAAAAATTCTCTTCAAACCAAACCAAACCAAACCGTGCCCACCCCTAGCTCTTCTGCTATATTCTTGAAGACATAGTAGTCCCCGATAGTATGACGCAACCTTCGGTGATACACACAATAGGTAGGATCATCTGTCTTATCCGCCTCCGCGGGCTTCCGCGGATCTGGCAGAGTGACGAGCTGCTCTTTCATACACAGATCAAAGAGCATCTTGGTATGCTCCTTTCTGAAGGAATAGGGTGTCTTCATGCGCTCTGCTAAGAAAGACGCATTTGTCTTGTCATCAGACTTCTTGCCCTTTCCTTTGAACTTTCCTTCTCCTTTATCTCCATTCGTCGGGGAGAAGTCCACGGCATTCACCTCCTTACCGCTAGCCAGACGGTCTTTGGAGGATTTACCTTTGGCAGAAGCTTGTGTAGGGTGGTCAGCAAAGAACATTTCAATCTCCGCCACCACCGTATTCAACTGGTCAAAGCTTCTGATATTGGAGCCCAGAAGCTTTTCACTGACTTCTGCCGAGAGACCCCTGCGGTAGATGGTGATCGCATCTTCAGGCGTCGGAGGGTTATCGCAGCGCATGCTGACGTCCCTCCATCGCTTGATGAAGTCCAATGCTGTTTCACCCTTCTTCTGTCGAAGGGAACAAAGCTCTGCTAGGGAGACTTTGCGTTCGACCATTTGGAAGCGGTCGACAAACTTCTTCTGCATATCAGCCCAATCAGATACTGAGTTGGGCTTTAACCTTGAATACCACTGGAAGGCGGTGCCAGTCAAGGACGTGGCGAAATACCGCAGCAAATATGTCTCTTCCAGGGCTAATTCACCCATGGCCGTCATTAAATAGGCCAGGTGTTCATGCGGAGAGCCCTGCCCGTTGAACTTCTGGAGCTTCGGGGCTTTCGGGCAATCAGGCGGAAGCTTCTTGAATTGATGGCGGAGGGGATAAGGCACGCTGTACAAATCAACGGTGGCCACTCCCTCCCATGTTGAGCAAACTTCGCCTCTACAATGCGTTCAATCATTTGCTTCTGCGCCATGAGGCTTTCTGCAGTAGGAGTAGCAGATGACTGCGCGTTGGCTTCATGCGGCGGGACTTCGAAGTCCACCGCCAGTGGGAGTCTTGCAGCTGTGACAAAGGCATTGGCTGCTGCTGAATGGGAGAAGGCTGCTGATCCGTTCCAGCCGGTGCCGCCTGAGGCGGGGCAGGAACCTCCTTTTCGCGCAAGAGCGACTGTAGCAGTTTCTTGAGCTCTTGGTTCTCCCGTCGAAGCTCTTCCACTGTGGGGGCCGTGGCTCTTCCCCCAGCTCTTCTTCGTGCCGGGAGTGACTGTCCTCATCAACACTGTGGATGTCTTCCTAGCGCTCTTCTTGCCGTGCCGGCTCGTGTTGAGATGTACCGGCGCCTGCTACGTCTGCGCCGGAATCCGGGAGACCGGCCTTGACCTCCTCAAATATTGGATGGCTTGGTCAAGCTCTCCTGAGGTGTTCTCGGGCTGTTTGTCGCCGGAGGTGGCGTAACAGGTGAACACTTTGACGGTGTCATCGGTCACCTGGACCACCCGCTTTTTCTTGGGCGGTTGTCGCTCCGGCTTGGGCGGCATCCCCAGTCTGTCAAAGACGGATACTCGGGATGTAGATGCTTGAGGGGAGCGATCCTCCTCCGTGTGCGTAGAACTAACCCACGGGGAGGTCGGTCGCACCTTCTTACCGGCTCCTCGGCGCTTTTGCCCCCGTAGGGGTTGAGATGTAAATCTCGCAGACGTCGAGGCCTCAGTTCTTGGCGGACTCCGCATTCGCTGAAGTTCTGACATGCGGAAGGGCTCCTCCGCCCTAGTACGCCTTATAATCTAGGCCTCTTCCTTGGTGACCTAGATTTTCTTCAGATGGAGCTGGCGCTCCTCAATTGGGTTGCCCCCTGTCCTTGGACGGGGAACTCGTGGCTTGGGCCGTTGCAGAGGGCCCTGGGTTGCCGCCGATACGGCAGACTTCTTCTTCGCTCCGTCCTCTCGGACTTACCAGAGGGGCTCGAAGCGGTTGGAGGTAGGAATAGTCGGGACGTGACAATCCCGTGGCAGGATCGGCTCGCCTCCATCGAGCCGATGCGAATATCTCCGACGATTACAGTCTTGCCGGAGCGCGAGACAGCCGCTTCGGGCCTTGCACCCTTGCGCCTACGGCGTTGCCCCCGTTGAGCAGGGGCGGCGGTGGTGGCGCCCGCCATAGGCATGGCGTCATCCTGACGACGGCGGCGTTGCCCCCGTTGAGCAGGGGCAGCACCTCTGAGGGTGGCCGCATTGGAGTTGGGACCGTTACGGCGATGGCGTTGCCTCCGTTGAGCAGGGGCGGCGCCGGCAGTGATTTGATTGACTGAGAAGACTCGGCCAATAACTGGGGCAGAAGGCCTGACACCTTCGGCCGTTGACATAGCAGCCAAGCGAACTCGGCTGGTCGTCGGGATGAAGGGCTTGACACCCTTAACAGTTGAGGAGTTGACCGGATGGACCCGGCTAGATGCTGCAGCAGAGGGTCTGACACCCTCAGCGATTGGTTTCTTGGCCAAGTGAACCCGACCAATCGACGAAGCTGAGGGCCTGATGCCCTCAGAGACGACCTTGTTGACCGGACTAACCCGGCCAACTGTTGAGATCGAGGGCCTGACGCTCCCGACAGTTGTCCTCTTAGTCGAGCGGACTCGACCAGCAATTGAGGTGGAGGGCCTGACACCCTCGATGGTTGCCATGTCGACCGGGCGAACCCGGCCAGTTGTTGCAGTAGAGGGTCTGACACCCCCAATGGTGGTCTTGTTGACCGGACTGACCCGGCCGGTTGCTGGAGCCGAGGGCCTGACGCCCCCGACAGTTGTCTTCTTGACCGGGTGAACCCGGCCGGTTGCTGCAGTAGACGGCCCGACTCCCTCAGCGGCTGTTGTCACAGCCGTGGCTGAGCTGACCTCAACCACGGGCACAACGCCCAGGAAAAAGGGCGAGCCGACAACTGCTGGGAAGTCGCCGAACACAAGCGGGGTCGCCAGGTATCCCAACCTGGCGTGGTTGGCGACGATCTTGGGGCCGTAGGTAACGGCGGCCATCGCTGTTGTTGTTGTTGGTGTGGTGGTGGTGGTGGTGCGTAGCACGAAAGGAGTGGCGTGCAGATACACGAAGAACTCTCAAATGAACAGAGAGAAGTGTGTCCTCCTCTTCCCGTCCTGTAAGAGGAAGAGGGGCGATCAGAACCTTGAAGAAGGTTTAGAGGACTTTCTTTGACAGAAAGAAGAAAGGCGGGAAAGGTCCCACCGGGCGCGCCAGTTTGTGAGACACGGAAAAAATCTCGAAAAAAGATTTTATCGTAGATAAAATGGAGATCTTTGTTCTTTTTGAAAAGAAACACTCCTCTGCGTAGAGAGGGTTCCGTGGGTGCGCATAGTATCAGACGATTTGGGTTCGAGTGCTGGACCTTTCCCCACTGACCGGAGTCAGTGTTGATTTACATCGGCCTAACGTCCGAACATCTTTATTTAACTATCAAAGAGGTCCCAAAAGACTTCTACAGGGGTTCTGATGTTGAGGGCAAACTCTCTTGGAGGGTTCACAATGTCTACTCACTCACCACCAACCAACAGAAATAATGGAGTTAGGGCTAGGTCTGAGCTGAACCCTAAGATTTAGGAATAACAACGTAAATATGCGGAAGCCGTAGACATATTTGAAGTAGAGGAAGATTTCCTGGACTCCGAGGGCATTTTGATAATTTTACCAACCCAGGGGTATTTTGGTAATTTTTCTAGGCCAGGGGCATTGCAAAAATTTCTGGGCTGGAATGGAAGTAGACTGGATCCCTGACTCTCCAAGGCGCTTAGGCTCTTTATGGAGGGTTTTAGAAGTCTACTAGGCCATTTCTAGGTTGTAGGGGTATTTTGGTAATTTTACCATACTCTGAACCTAGTTTTAAAGTGATACCCGAGTGTGAGACTGAGCTGACGACACTCCTGGACCAAAGAATGACAAAGGGTTTCATAGAAAGTATTCAATTTGGCTGAAGGAGGGTATATACACAATTTGGTGAAAGACATGGGTTTTCTAATAATTTATCACCGAGAAGGCACACGGAGCATGATGAATGCTTTTATAATTCCAGCGAGTACATGGATTGTCGGCGAGTTGTCGACTGTACAAAAGTCCGCGTTAGAGCGGGAGATAGGGACGTAATCCCAATTACAAAAGATTGCAGGGTATAACTGTAAATTACAGGACTTTGATCTTTTACGGTCCCGGGGAGGACGTTTTTGTAATTCCGTCATTGTAAGGACAGAATCACCTGACTTAGTCGTCCCGGGACGTAAAGACTTATAAAACATGGCCCGCGGAGGGGCATAATTACAAACATGGCCCACTGAGGGGCGTAAATGTAAATATACCCCGTAGGGGCATAAATACAAGACCCGGGGACTTACCCCACACGGGTCGAAACAAACTCCAAACTCCAAACGCGGGATGCTCCGAGTGTGAGAAGTGCTCCGTACGTACGTAATGCTCTGTGTGTGTTCTCCACTTGGACCCTTAGGGTCTATTTATAGAAGGCGGGAGGGCCCAGAGGGGTCAAACGAACAAATTTGTCCCGATTCTGTCAATGTGGGGTGGCAAAAAGTCATTTTGACCCCTTTGGCCACCAAAAAAGGCCAAATGACCTCTCTGAGGGGGTTAAAAATCTTTTTTTTATTTGTTTGGTTTTTTTTTTTTGAAGCCTGGACCCCGGAGGTGGGCGGACCCGGGCGGGGTCGCGCGTGCCCCGGGATGGGTGCGACCCCGCTGGGTCCCAGCGGGGCCGCGGCCTTACTTTTGACCCGGGAGGGGTCGTTTGACCCCCGGGCGTGCTTTTTGGCTCCTCTTCGCGTCTCCGTTTTCGTCGTCCCGGGTTGGAGAAGAGCCGTGGTAGAGCTATATATCTCGGGGAGATCGCTCCTTCGCCGCGTAGCAGCATCGCGTCCGTGGAAGGAGTATTGTTTGTTTGTTTGGCCGTTCGTCGCCGCATAGGGAGGAACCTTTGCGCCCGTCTGTGCCGTGTGATACACTTGCTCGGCTACTCTGACCGGTATACACACGAATCTTCCTCGCTAATCTTCTTGCTGTGACGTCGACAATCATGTTGTCGGGTCGAGAGACCCTGAATTACGGAGATACTCCGTAGTCCGACGGTGTTGATGATACGTCGTGCTTCTCGTCGAACGTTGCATAGCAACAATTCCTTGATTTAATTCAAGACAATTTTCGGGTGCAACAGGAGCGCAGCCAGACGCCGACGTTTCTTGGCAGAGAACCGCTCAGACGAGTGGGTCGCGCTCCTGGGGAAGTGCCATGGGGACGTAGGAGGGGGGCGACCTCGCAGTGGCAAGGAAGGGTGTGTTTCCACTGCAGGAAAAGGGGGCTCATCTAGAGAGAGTGACCAACCCCCATCAGAAGGTCCTTCACCGATGTGGTCCGAGGGAGGAGGCAAGGATTCCCGGCACGGGGAGGTAGTAGGGAGTGTCAGGCTGCTGGATAAATCCCAGCTGAGATGCTCTTGGAGCTGATCGAGTGGTTGCGTCGCTGCCTGTGGCTGATGCCAGTGGAAGGCGACCTCGGGCTGGAGGAGGTCAAGTCAGGCCTTATTTTTCGCTGGGATGTCGAGGGGAGATGGGAAGTCCAACGGATGCACAGCAAGGGCCTGCTGGCCATTAGACGCGCGGCTGAGGTGGCGGAAGCAGTGGTGGCAGCTGGGTGTTTGGTGGAGAACGGAAGGCTCATCCGCATCCACAGATGGGGCTTAGAGAGGGGAACGTATCCCTCTCTGCCGGAAATGGTGGTGGGGGTGGTGTTCTCAGGGGTCCCCCTCATCCCTTGCGATGAGGCTGGGATCGCCCTGCTATCCGAGGGTTCGGGCCGGTGGTGACCGGGAGCACGGGGATTGTCCAAGCTCGTCCCTCAATATGGTGGAGGCTGTCATGAAGGTTGCTTCCCCTGCGGACATGCCGCCGGTGATCGCCATTCACGCTGGGGAGGTGTCCTTCATCATTCGAACGACGGTCCAAAGGTACCCTCAGGCGGAGTGGCCGCCGGGCCACGGGGGCCAAGGGCCTCCTGCTGTGCTGCTGGAGGTAGGGGATGAAGTCAGAGAGGGGGTACGTATCAGGAAAAGAGCGCCTGAGTCGAATTCAAATTAGGGCACCATCCTTGGTGGGCCGGTTGAGTTAGGAAAGAAGAATGTGCCGGTTCTTGACCCAATTGTTGTCACAGGGCTCGGGTAGGCCCATTTCAACCTGGGTGGGTGCGACCCAAGTTCATATCTGCTAGCCCACAACTTACCAAAATCTGGGTACTGAGGGGTAGCTGGTCCGCGGGGACCCCGGGGGAGGGGGGGTCTTCTTCCCCACCCAATTCCGGAGCTACGCATGGGGGAAGATCAGCGTCCGGTGAGCAGAGGTCCATGGCAGCGTCCCTTGCTGACGCGAAGCAATCAGCGGCAGCCGGCAACAGTGCCCACAGCCCCGTTTGGTGCCCTGGGTCACTGTAGGAGAATGGCGAGCTGGTGATGCAAGCTCCATCCGCTGTGGGGGTTGTCCAAGCTTGTGCCTGAGCCATGAGGAAGCCCCCAAGCCCCATTCGGCGTTCTTGACAGCAGACGACCGACCAGCTAGGCCGACTGGAGGCTGAGCAGGTTAGCAAGGGGGGCTCCCCTGTACTCAGGCTGACTGCTGTAGCAGCGGTTAGAGGCCTGAGCTCCCTTAGTCCGGTGCAGTGTCCTCAGCAGCAGGACGAGGGCCCTGTGGCGGCGATGGGGGTGCCGTCTCTGATAGAGGCAAATCGTGGAGGTGGGCAGAGGCTGCAGTTGCTCACCCAAGCCGAATCTGGATTGTCAGTCTGCAGATTGTTGACACCTCTAGATCTCGAACTGGCTTCAGGGCAGCACTTGCAGGCGGAGCTGCTCAGAGATTCATCTGAAGCCATGGGAGGGGAGGATGAAGACTGGGAGGTCTAGGAGATGGGCAAGGAGTGAGCTAGGAAGGAGGAGAAGAGGTCTCAGAGACACTGGTAAGGGGTGGAGGGTCAGATGGGGGGCAGTCGGAGGATGAGGGGCTCTCCAACAAGGGTTTTCTGGGGAAGGAGGTCAGGGAGTTGGTGGGAGGAGTGGAGAGTGACGGCTGAGCAGTTGAGGGACTTAGCGGAGAAGGTTGGTGTCTCCTTTGTGGGTGTAGAGAGGGATTTGAAAGGGGTGTTTCGCAGAATAAAGAAGAGATGGAATATCAATGTGGTGAGGATGGCTAAGGAAGGTAAATAACATAATAAGGGGGTGAGAGAGGAGGAAGAAGGGGAGAGTAGAGACGACCCTTTGCCATTGTGAAGATCGTCTTGTGGAATGTGAGGGAATTTGTGGAGGGGAGAAGAGCAGGGCAGTTGTTGAGCCAAAATTTTTTGAAAAAAAAAAGACGAAGAAAAGAAAAGGGGAACCTACCTGGGGTGAAGCCCCCTCTCCCAAGATTCGCGATCACTTGGACCCGGGTAGGTCCCTTACCCTACCCGGGGTCATTTGAAGACCAACCAGGGGTCAATCAACCCCGGGTAAGCCTCTCAGGCTTACTCGGGGTCATTTGAAGACCAACCGGGGGGCTTAACCGGGGTTGACCGCCCCTTTTAGCAGCCTTCTTTGCCTTCTCAACTTTGCCTCACAACCAGATAGAGAGGACGAGTGGTGGTGGAGATGGGGGAAGGAGGTGTTTTTTTCAGTGAGGTCAGCGTGCGCTATCATCTTTAATGGAGGGGTGCGTCACTGCTTTGCTTCATAGATTTGGCCTCCAAGGAACCCATTGAAGGTGAAGCTACTCACCTAGAGGATCTCCCACGAAAGGCTATCTACACGGGACAGACTTGCCTCCTTCCTACATGATATACCCACTGTTTGCTACCTATGTGGAGAGGAGTTGTCATCTTTGGACCACTTTTTCGTAAGATGTTCCTACACACAGGATGTTTGGGGTGTGCTTGCAAGACGGTCACAGGTCATTATCAGCTTACCAAGCGACAAGCATTCTTTGTTAGAGAACTGGGACAGAAGATGAAGTTTAAAGGGAGACCGGCTCATTTGGTGGATCATCTTTCACGCTACATTGTGGGTGATATGGGGTGAAAGGAATAATAGAATTTTCAGAGGTGAAGCTAGACTGGCGGAGAGGCTTGCATCCTTTTATTTGTGATACAGTGTGTGAATGGGGGAGACTCTTGTGTAATGTGAATGCTCACAACTCCTCTTGTTGTTTTGGTTGGGGGGAGGGGGAGTGAGGGCCACACCGTGTTGGTGTAGGCCACATTTTTTATGTTTAAGGACTTTTTGGGAATCTACTGACTGCACTTGTACGTCTCTCTTTTACTTTTAATACAATAAGTGGTACTACCCACTTTCAAAAAAAGAAAAAAAATAGAGCCAGCTAGTAGGCTTACCAGAAGAAGTTCTGGTATTACTAAATGCAACTAAAGGAACTTACCAACTCTAATTGTTGGAACAAGTAATAAGCTATATCCTCTAAATTCAGTCTTTTTGAGAAAAATGTTAGATGTTGTTTGAAGTTAGTTTTTCGTATGAAAATGTTACCGAGAGTAAGGCAGACTATGCCAGCACACTGATACAGCAAATTTCATGATGCATTTTCTTAGTCCTTAGCATTCTTAATTCTGACGCTTGTGACCTTGTTATTCGGACTGGTAACTATTTCCTTGAATTGGACAGTCTACTTGCAATATCCAACTTTCCTGCCCGAAGGAAAGAAACAGTAGAGAAGGTGAGAAGGGTTGCCGATTCCTTTGCACGTGAAATTGAAGCAGCAATGCAAGAAGATCTTTCTCAGACCATCGAAAAGTTAAGACAATTTGTGGCGATAATCGGCAAGCCTTATCAGGAAGGAGCTCAACATAGAATAGATAGATTGTTGAGTATTCAAGAAGAACTAACAAATGTCGAGCAAAAACTCCAAGCTCTTAAAATTGAAATACAAAATCTTCATGTTTCATGAGCAATCCATACTTTTCCCAAGTGTAGTTCAGTTCATTGTTCTGTGCAGGTGGCAGTGATGCCATTTCATCAGTTTGTGTTATCCGCTGCTAATGTGTTTCATTCTTTGTTGTGGTTATAAATAAAGCTCTGTATTATATTGTAGAAGCTGAAGGTGCAGAACTTCTATGCATTTGCTGTTTAAAATCTTCTTTTGAAATTGAATCAACGAAAACAGATGTCTGCCGGGTTCCAATCCAGTGGGATGTTCAAAAAAAAATCAACCGATGTCTACTATATATCCCAGCTCTTTCTCATTTCTCCATGTAGAAATGATTAATTTTGTGGGAAAATATTTTACTACCTGAGACCAAAGTATTACCTTGGTTCTAAGGATGTTAACATATACTATTAATTCCCATTCGATGCATTTCCTACATTTTTTTCTTAAATTCTATCCCACACCATGGAGAACGGCTCGTTTATATCCGTGAAGTTTAAGTTAAATGAAGGAGCTGGCATGTGTCTATAGTTTAGGCTACACCATTTTGTCTACTTTAAATCAGAGTGCTATCCGATGGAAGTGGCTGCAATGGTATGTCAATGTCTTTTTCGTTCTTGCCGAGGGTAGTGAAGTAATTTCACTATTTGGTTAAGCTTATCTGGCCCTAAACCCATCTCTGATTGAACAGTTTTCTGCTAAGTACGGGCACAAGTAAGTCGAGTTGAAGCAGGTTTTGCTTTGTACCAGCCTATTGAGCTTCAGTTGCAAATTAATTGATTTTATTTATACTTGTCTCATCTAATCACTGAGTTTATTTTAATATGGTACATATCTCACCTATCAATTATTAATGTTATTAAATATAGACACCTCACATTTAATCATATGAGCATCATAAAAAAGGTTATTGATGAATTATAGACGTTAAATTGTCGTAACGACATGGGCGCTTCCCTCTGCCTTCCCAATTTAACTTCAATTTTACTTGATAACGTGTTGTGAGATCCACACGGCGTCGAATCCGACGCAATCTTTCCTCCGTTATCATCTTAATCCCACTCTAGATTCTGCTCGCCTCCGTAACTACTTCAGGCTCTCTGAGTTTCCGTAACTATGTCTGAGTCTGCTCAGGACCCGCCTCCTAGTCAGTCTGTGATCATGACCATGGCGAAACTCTCGGAAGCACACGTCTATAGACTCTAGGGCCTATAAAGGTACAATACATCAACATCACAAGATACACATGAACTACTCTACTCCCTTAATTCCTTCCTCCACTTGTAACTGACTTAAATATCGGAGGGTTCTTCGGGGCACATCATCTCCCTTCGCTGCTTCTCTCTCCGAGATCATCTCCTACGCACCCCCAAAGGAGAATCGACACTCGACATTCAACTCAGCGTTCGGCTCGTCCCTTGGAAACTCTGCTTCTATGGTCCAAGCTCTCTCACTCGGTCCTGACTACAAGTTTAAGTGTTACATAACACTTTGGTGTCGCCTGTGGGAATCGACAAGAAGCTATGACACCTTCCCAAAAGACCATAGAGCAAGCTAACGCCGATGTTGAGATGCAAAAATCCACTGCCGAGCAGACTCTCACCGAGCGAGTCTCAAAGAAATAGTTTGACACCCTAACCGAGCAAGTAGACCATCTGAAGGAGATCATCCTAGGCCTTGCACCACTTAAGGGCATGATCGGTGCCCTAGCAGACCAGCTCGCGCTGACTCCCTGCCTGCGGTTCAATGCTCTGACATGGCGATCGGGCAGAGCGACAGCCAACCCATAGCACAGTCGAGCCATAATGCTCCCGCTGTAAATGCCACTTTGCTAGAGCCTCACACCGTCGTAGAGTCAACTCACTCTTCTTCTCCTCGACCAGCCAAAGGAAATGTCTCCTATGTGCCCTCTGACTCGCAACCCCCTTTCGAGCTCTCCTCGCGATGGAACGGGAAATTGAAGATATGAAGCGGGAGAAGAAAGAGATGGCCACTGAGGTGGCCAAGCAAGCCAATTCTTCTACCCATGTTAGTGGTTCCCCCTTCTCTCAGAGATTTTAGCTGTAGTTCACCCTAGAAAACTAGAGCTCTCATCCATGAAGCCTCACGATGAGACTTCAGACCCTTCGTTCGATGCACTCCTCACTCTTATAGGAGTCTCGAACCAAATCAAGTGCTAGACTTTTCCTCTCACCCTAGAGAGGGGGCAGCAGCTTGGTCAAGATGCTCGTGCCAAGTGCCATAGCAAGCTCACAACAACTTGGCTGTGCCTTTCTCTTTCATTTCACTCGGTACGCTTGACCTATCGAGACCTCTACTTGCCTCATGGCACTGAAGTAGAAAAAGAGAGAAAACCTCAAGTCTTACCTTAGGTGGTTCAACACCGAGGCCCTCTAGGTCCAACAGTTGGACGTCTCAATGGCCAATAGGACCACCGACCTTAGCCTTCAAGTCTCCCAAGCCAAGAAGTTACTCACTTCTTCTCCAGAATTAATGGTCAAGGCCGAAAGATACAACAAGGAGGATATCCTCGCATCTCATGCAGGCATAAATCTCATCCAAGAGGTACGGCGAAGGCCTACGAAGGGTCATGGCGATAGGTGTCTTGAGCAAGACAACCGAAGGGATGACTGACGATACCCATGGGAGGATATCCCTCACCTCGCTATTCCCCCCAACCAAATATTGATGGAGATCTAGGCTAAGCCCTATCTTTGATAGCCAACTCGGATGCTTGGCAACCCAAATCGGATGGACAAGACCAAGTATGTGAGTTCCACAAGGACCACGGTCATACTACCAATGAGTGTGTCACCCTCCATCAGGAGATCTAGAGGCTGATCCGAAAGGGGTATCTCGACCCGAGCATTGTTGACAATCAGAAGAAGAGCCCGACGTGGGAACCCGAGCCAGAAGCTGACAAACCCCAACATCAGAAACTCAAAGGCATCATGATGACCATCTCTGGTAGGAGCGTCGGAGGCAGTGACAGCGGCCGCAAGAGGAAGGCTTATGCTCAGGAGGTCCTCACCATCGGGCCGCCAGACCAGTGAGGGAGCCATCACCTTCTCTGACGAAGACCTTGATGGAGTCAAGACCCCTCACGCAACCCTCTCGTCATCTCGGTCGAGATTAATGACTTCGATGCAAAAATAATCCTAGTTGATAATGGAAGTGCTCACGATATTATTTATTATGACTGCTTTGTACACCTTCAAGTGTCAACTAATCGGTTAAAACCCATTCGAACTCCTTTGTGTGGGTTCAATGGCCAACTTGTAGCCTCTGAGGCAATAGTCGGGCTCCTTATTATGCTCGGTGCTTTCCCTTGGCAAGTTAGCATTTAGGCCAACTTCAGCATTATCCAATTACCTTGTGTTAGGATCTGAGTCGGGATTAGGAAGAACACAGTAGAACTAAGAAATTAAATTTTTTTATCCCAGCCATGTCGATCACTCTAGTGTGATTCTTGACGACTATCTATAACTATGAGATTTGATTTTACCTCTGTGATACGTGAATCGTAGCGAAGTGGAAAGTGATTCTTTGTGGTGGTTATAATTGTAACCCAGTAAATGGCTTTAACCCAGAGGGGGGTGTTGTACCCAGACATTTTTTTAGCAAAAATAACCAGAATAAGGGCTCGGGAATTTCCCCGAACGCCTTTAAGGTGTTATTTACCTAGCCCCTTCTACGTCATACCGGGCCCAACCAAGGGTCCTAACCAGCTAGCCGTGACCCACGGCGACATCAATAATCGATCGGGGCCACCCCCGATCACCCAGTTTGCAGGTTTACTCGCCTCCAACCAAGCCACTCGGGCCAACCCGGGGGTGCCCTAACCTCAAGCCACAACACGTGGCACCCAACAATGAGTTCTTCTCTTCAGTGGCTGGCAACTGCTCTTGGGGAAGCTCACCCCACAAGAGAGGCTCTTTTTTCGTCTCGGCTTCCGCTTCTGGAGCTAGTTCGAGTGACTCGAACTCCTCCCAAGGGACATACTCCTTCAACTCCACAGGCTGGATCTCGGGCTGTTCATAGTCTTCAAGCCCATCAATAATGGCCTGGAGCCTTTCTACCGCAGGACTGGTTTCCTTGTGCACCCGCATCGGGATGTGTTTCTTCTTGTTGTGAGTGGGCCGTCTTATAACGAGCCGGGGGGCTGTGTCATGCAAGACAGGTATCACTGGTGGCGGTGCCGACCGGGGTGTAACGCCCCTTATGTGAGCTTCCGGAGTGGGCCGGGGAGCTTGTCTTCTTCTTCTGTTCTTCGTCGGCGCGGCTTGCCAACCTCCTTGGTCTTGAGCTGGCGCCATGATGAAGGCTTGATAAGTAGCATGTGTACTGGTCTCCGCCCATTCTTCAGGCAGTTGCTGGTATAAAGATACCATGTTGACAGTGGTGCCGATGTTCGGCATCTCGTGCGGCTGCGGAGGATCCACTCTGAGCTCCCCCATGTCCAGCTCTCCCTTCTTGATCAAGGACTCAATGATGTCCTTGAAGATGTAACAATCCTCAATGGTATGCCCAAGCATCTGATGGTATGGGCAAAAGCGAGGATCATCCTTCTTCTTCAAGTCACCAGGCCTCTTTGGATCTGGTAATGTGATCTTGTTGTACCTGGTGGCCCATTCAAACAGGACCCGGGCTTTGTCTCGAGGAAAATAGTACAATTTATTCCTCATCTTCTCCCGCAGAGAGGGACCTTCCTGTCGTTCAGTGGACCTGGGCAGAGGAGGGTCGGCTATCTCTTTGGCTTTCTCTCTTCGCTTCTCGAAAGCTTCGAAGTCCAGTGTGTGAACTTCTGGCGGTGTTGGCCTTTTCTCGACCTTCCTGGCCCTCTGGCTCGATGCAGCTGGAGCAAACGAGTATCGAGCAAGGAATGACTCGATCTCTGCCACTATGTTATTCAGACGGTCAAATGACCTTACTTCAGCACCGATCATCCTCTCAAGGATTTCCTTCTTCATATTCTGTTTACAGATCTGCACTGCATCCTCTTGATGCGGGGGACGTTTACATCTCATGCTGAGGTTCCTCCACCTCTTTATGTAGTCAAGTGCTGACTCATCGTTTCTCTGTCTTGTGGCGTAAAGCTCTGCCACGGTTACCTCCCGCTCAGCTATGTAGAACTCTTCCTTGAATTTCTTCTGCATATCGGGCCAGTCTGCAATGGACCCGACGGGCAAGCTCGAATACCACTCGAAAGCGAGTCCGGTAAGCGTCGAGCCGAAAAATTTGAGAAGATAAGCTTCATCCGCAGCTAGATCCCCCATAACATTAACATAATAGGCAATGTGCTCCCTGGGAGACCCTTGCCCATTAAATTTCTCAAACTTCGGTGGCTTGGTGATGCCGACCGGTAGCCTCTTGGCAGCATAGTGTGCCGGGTAAGGTACCCGGTATACGTCGAATGGCGTGTGATCACCATCGCTCCTCTCTGCCAACTTCATATCTATCATTTGTTCGAGCATTAGTCTGCTCACTGTTGCCGGGTCAACCGGGTTTGGATAGAAATGGGCCGGTTGCGCCAGCGGCGTTGTTAACACTGTCGCATGAGGTGCAATAGTCGGCCCCTGGAATGGCAAGTTCGGTGGTGGGGCCGGTGTGATATGCTGTGGCTGATGCAGGGGTACGCCGCCAGTGTAGGTAGGTATTGGGGGAGACACCGTCGCCTGTGGAGAAGCTTCCGAGGCCTGACCGTTGCCCCTAGGGGTCTCTGGCAATGCCTCAATCTGCCCGGATGTTGAGGGCTGAGCGGCTCTTTCAGTCAGTTGTTTCTTTAACAATTCGATCTCCCGCTGATATTGCTGCATCATGTGCAATACCGCGGGGTCGTTCATGGAAAGGCTAGGGGTGCCTCCTCCTTCTTCGATTGGCACCTCTTCGGATGAAGTGGATGGTCCTCCCGCAGTGCCTTCTGTAATAACATTGGCGGCCAAGGCCATTGAGGGTCCCTCATAGTCAGCTTCTCCAGTGTGGACTTGTGTCTTCTCAGCTGCCGCTTTCCCTCTTCTGGTAAGAGGTCCTGGCCTTGTGGCAAGCCTGGCCACTTCTTCGGGCTCAGTTGGTAGAGCCCCGTACCGGCCAGATACCCCTGCCATGTTGCAGGTATAAACTCTTAGGTCTCTGCCTCTTCTTGTTGTTCTTCTCGATGGCCTACCCGGAAAGACCAATCTGTCAAAGACCGATCTCCGCGGCTTCACTTCTTACCTTGGCGGGGGCTGATAGCGCTCCTCAGAGCAGTTTCTTGACTCGGCGCTGGGCACCGGCCGGGTCTCTTCTTCTTCAAAGGCGGAGGCTACTGCCCCTAGTAATCTCTGGCGACTTAGGGGAGTGCTCCCCGGGCCCCGCAAGTAGTTCCTCATGGCTTGCTGCACTCCTTCCCAATCCTGGTCAGGGTGAGATGCTAGTGATGTTGCCCCATTAACAGCAACGGGCATGTGGGTTGCAGGCTCCGCACGGGCAGCCTGATAGCGATGTCGGTAGTGTCGACGACGGATGTTCTCCGGTGGTGTAGGTATGGCCAGTGCCGGCTGGCAGACAGGGGCTGATGTCTTGACCCGATCTCCTTGTCGTGCCCTTGCCGGGCGGAAGGTGTTGGGCCCCGCCTAGGTCGGTGAGGTGAACCGGTCCCCCTTGGGAACCCAAACTTGTTTAGCTTTGGTGGGCCTTTAGGCCGATTGATGGCACGGCGCTGAGGCCGGAGTGGCGGGCGTCATCTTGCCCTTCATCTTCTCCAGTGCCTGAAAAGAGTTGCGCACTGGTACGGCAGGTACAATGCGATCCGAGATCACCTCGGAACGATGTCCGGTAAGATGCACCCGGAAGGTCCCGACGACAGCAGACTTGCCGGTGCTGGAGAACCGGCCTCGGGGTGATTGTGGACACCAAAAATTGCACACCCAGATATCCTGCCCGGCCTCGCATCAACAACGACGCCGAGTGAAGAAGTCCCGGAGAGACTGGTCGTCCGGACCCCCCGAATATGCACACTATCATGAAGCCATCCCCGGAGTCACGACAGCGAAGAGAAACCAACTCCTGGGAAGCTCATAATCCATGGGCCTCGAAGAAAATTAAACGGGCCACAACTCATGCTCACAACGGGCTCAGAAATGCCCCATTTGGCCCTTAAGCGGTACGCCCAGTGGGCTTTCAACGGCACGCTCAGTGGGCCTTCAGCGGCACGCCCCTGGCGCCTTCAGCGGCACGCCCTTGAAGCCTTCAGCGGTACGCCTGGCAGCCCCCCAGCGGCACGCCTTGACGGCCGTTCAGCGGCACGCTCCTGCGTCGCCCTCAGCGGCACACTTGGTGCCCCCTTCAGCGGCACGCCCCTTCAGCGGCACGCCCTTTAGGCTCCTCAGCGGCACGCCTGCGAGCTCTTCCAGCGGCACGCTTTTGCAGGCTTCCAGCGGCACGGGTTTTCACCCGTTCAGCGGCACACTCCGGCGAAATCTTACGCCCATGCCCTATGGATTCTTGGCGCGCAGTGGACTTGCTGAGGTGTCATTCGGGGAGAGGGCCACGCTGCCTATCCCCCTGCCACCCAGGACGAGGGAGTCAACTCCCATTAAATGCCCCCCCGGACGCTTCCCACCTTTGAACGCGTCCGCCGTGTGGGGTATAAAAATCCCTCTCCTTCCTCGGCGAAAGAAGAGGGGGGCCAGAGAAAGAAAAAAACAGACGCACACACGCAGAAGAGAAGAAGAGGGGAGAGGAGAAGAGAAGAAGAGAAGAAATAAGAGGAGGGGCGGCTCTGCCTCCCCCTTCCTGCTACTCCGTCCACCCGCCACCACAGTCCGCGCGAAGAGAAGAGAAGAAAGAGGAGAAGAGGAGAAGAGGGAAGAGAGGGGAGAGGCCCCGCCGCTCCGCCCACCGTCGCCGTCTGTGCGAAAAGAGAAGAAGAGGAAGAGAAGAAGAGGGGCCTGCCGCCTCGATCACCACCGCCTGAGCGAGGAGAAAGAGGAAGAGAAAGAGAAGAAGAGAAGAAGAGAGGAAGAGAAGAAGAAGAGGAAGGGAGGCTCCGCCTCCCCCTTCCTGCTGCTCCGTCCACCCGCCACCGCCGTCCGCGCGAAGAAAAGAAGAGAAAGAGAAGAAGAGAAGAAGAGAGGAAGAGAGGGGGGAGGGCTCGCCGCTCCACCCACCGTTGTCGCCTGTGCGAAGAGAGAGGAAAGGAAGAGAGGGGAGAGTGATGCCGCTCCACCCGCCGCCACCGCCTGAAGATAAGAAGAAAAAGAAGGGAAAGAAGAGAAGAAGAAAAAGGGGGAGAGGGCCTGCTGCCCTTCCCCTCCCCGCTGCAATCTCTTCTCATTTGCCTAAAGGGAGACGCCCTTCCGTTTCTCCTTAGACATCCAGACCCAACGCTTCTATCCTGGGGCCCCTTGAGTCTCTCTCCCTCCTGCCAAGATTCCCTTCGGCCTAGCCAACCAGCATCCCCAGCTGGTCCTTCGCCTGACATACCCTCCGTGTGCCTCCAGCGGCACGCCTTTGGCTCACCCGCTCGCCGGCGCGCTCCTACGGGCCTTCCCTGGCACGCACTAGCCAAGCCCCTTCGCCGACACACCCCTGCGGGTCTTCCCCAGTGCACCCCGTGACCTCCTTGCCCGGTACACCTTGCCCCCCGTTCACCGGCACGGTCCCCCTTGGCATTTGCCCGGCACACCTCTCCAGCCCCTACAGGCGCCCTGGCCGGCACGCTAGCCACCACCCCCAACCTTCTTGCCCGCTGCACCCCCGACCAGCCTGGGAGAAGTTTCCCGTCCGGCGTTCCCTCCGAGTTTTTCGAGGTTTCATTAAGGTGTTGCTGCTCTCGGGCGCCCACCTCCAGTTGTCGGGTTTCGCCACACCTTGTGGGCGCGTTCCCTGTATCTCCCTTACGCTCGGGTCAAGGGGAGATGCTGCTGAATTTTTGTTAGAAATAATAACATATTAAAAGACAAAAGGAAGCAACAAACAAATGGAACAACCACACGTTAAAAAGGACTAAAAGAAAGTAACAAACAAAAAAAAAAAAAGAACAATGGTAAAATGCTTTAACCGAGGCAAGGGAACCGTAATCAACATAAAGAGAGCCAAATCGAACGACAACTAAGCAACTTAAACATCCCCTCTCACGAGAGAAAGAATGGAAGTTAATCAAGAGAAGAAAAGAAGGAACCCATGCAAACTTAATAAAGATCAGAAAAGAAGAAAAGAAAAGCCTTAAAAGAACCAGAGGGAGAGTGGGCCTTCACCGGTACACCTAATCCAGCCCTTCGCCGATACGCCCTCCACCCTCCTTCATCGGTGCACCCTCCATCGTCCTTCGCCGGCACGCCCGTGATAGCCTTCCCCGGTACACCCTCCTGTTGACTCCCCGGCGTACTTCTTCAAGCCCTTCGCCGGCACGCCCCTACGGGCCTTCCCCGGCACACCCTGCCAGGCCTTCGCCGACACGCTCCAGCCAGCCCTTCGCCGACACGCCCCTACGGGCCTTCCCCGGCACGCCATGTCAGGCCTTCGCCGGCACGCTCCAACCGCCGCCGCCTGCTTGGCCCTTCGCCGACACGCTCCAACCGCCGCCGCCTGCTCGGCCCTTCGCCGGCACGCCTCCCCTCTTCCTTCTCCTTACGCTCAGCGGCACACCCGCTTGCCCCTTTGCCGGTACGCGTCGCCAGCCCCTTCGCCGGTGCGCCCGCTCGGCCCTTCGCCGGCACGCCTCCCCTCTTCCTTCACCGGTACGCTCTTTTGCCCCCCCTTTCTGCCCTCTAGCGGCCCACTCTCTCCCCAGAAATATATAATAATAATAATAATAATAATAACAACAACAATAATAATAATAATGATGAATTAGTAAAAATTCTGATAAATAAATAAACCTGAATATATATATGTATAAAATAAACAAAAAATGCGAAATAATAATAATCATAATAGTAAACAAAAGGAGAAAATATGACAATAATAATAATAAACAAAACAGAAAAATCGTTCAGAATAAATACATAAAAGGAAAATAATCAAAAATTATATATATATATATAATTTGAAACCCAGATAAAAAAAGAGGGTAAGAGTCTACACCGCAGCCCCGTCTCTCCTGCGACCCGGTGCTGAAGGAACAACAATGCCGCCCTGGCGGGCTGGACCTGAGTCTTGGGAATCATCCCGAAATGGCCGTGGCCCGACCTCGCCTCGGGCTGACATTCCGATTAAACCGGACTCGTTTCTCCGGCCGGATCCCTTCTGAGCCGCTACTAAAATAGCCGCGCGTTCGGCAGACATTTGAACAGGTTCACCTCGATTTCCGTCGCGTTTCTATTACGGACCTGCGTCCGAACGTGAAAAGGCCCGTGAGCGACCAACATGGCCGACGGCTCTCGCCCCGATATGGTTGTGAGCCGGCATTGTTCCGAGCCGATAGCCCGTTAAATCGAACTCATTCTAACGGGATTCGCTCCCGCTCTTTCATTGAAATCGCCGTAAACTCGGCATACATTTGTGCGGGGTCATTTCCACCCACGTCGCACTCTCAATATGGGCCCCTGCCCGAACATGAAAAGGTCCGCAAGTGACCAACAGAATCGGAATAGAACGAGACGGCTCTCGCCACCCCCGGACTCCTTCCATGGGAATATCAATAAGACTTTCGTAGGCCACACTTAGACCTCGGGCCTGTCCCGATCATGGTCATCGTCTGGCTCATATCCTCGGTCTACAGCTCGTTCCTTTCGAACACATTGTCAGCTCTGGAGTCTAGTCCCGGGACTCCCCCCGTTGCCCTCCGGCACCGGAAATATTAATGATGCCCACGCAAGCTTCGTTCGGACCATGGGAGGCGCCCCCAATATGGTCCTGACTCGATCTCGCACCGGGCCAATAGATTCACTGGTTTCCGGCTACAATAACCGAGATTCAATCGAATGTTTTCAATGTCTCGGAATAATATACTTGCCGTATCCCGGCATGCATATGATCCAGGTCCTCCCGCGATGATTATAATATTATCAAGCCAGACTCCCGTCCGAATATTAAACGGTCTCCCGAATGACCGACATGTTTCGAACACCCGCTTCTCCGGACACGGGGCTTTTCAGCCGATTCGAGGAATACTCCCTCGTCCCCCCTGGCACCGGAAATATTAATGACGCCCATGCAAGTCTTGTTTCGACTGCGGGGGGCCCACCGCAGTATGGTCGCAGCTTGCTCTTGCACCTGGCCAACAAATTTACCGGTTTCCGACCGCCCTAACCGAGGCTTAGCCGAACGTTTTCCGTTCTTCTGAACAATAAATTGCCATATCCTGGCATACATATGCTCCGGTCTTCCCGCGACGATCGCGCTTTTTTTTTCCGAGACGGACACTCGTCCGAACATTAAATGGTCAGCACATGACCAACATGATCTTGAATGGGTTTCTTCTCGCCCTTGCGCGAGGATTTCAATACCTCCTAATAGACCTTTTATGCAACTAATTTCCTGGCCATGAGGCCCTGAATCTCGGCGATTAATCAAGGGTATTCTCTCGTATGGGGGATGTAAATGACGCCGTAACCTTTATGATGCGGCGGGTTTTGATCCCGACACGAACCACACAATCGTATGACGAAGTCAGATCGAGCGCACCATGGGCTCTTCGGAGCCCGAATAAATCGTCATTTCGGTGACTGGCACGCCCACGCACTCAATAGACGAACCGCTTGAACGAGCAAATTTTAGTGCATCCATAATTCTGGCACGCCCGGTGGGACCTAAACCACCCTTCATCTCTTCGCCGAGATTTAGGGCCTCACGGCCCCCTAATTAACCAGGTTTGCCTGTTTTGATGAATGGCAGGTGCTGTCTTCACCAGCCCTATGGGGAGAAAAGCCGGACTCGGTGCAGCTGCCTTCGTGGCCTCGAGGACGCTGCTTCGAAGCGTATGCAACTGCTAGGAACCGTGGGGGCTGTTCTATAAAAAAAAGGAGAGAAGAGAAGAAGAAAAGAAGAAAAGAAAAAAAAGGGAAGGAGAAAAGTAGAAAGGAAAGAAGCAAAAAAAGGAAGAAGAGAAAGAGTCGGCAAGAGAGGACTGTACGGCCACGTTCGTCGAAACCCGTGCTGAACAAAGATTACCACTGTGTGGTTGATGCGGTGGAGCGAACCACTCATCCCCTCCCTAAGGGGGTGAGCGCTCTCCTGCACCCTCACCCTGGTCAATCATACAAAGAAGAAGAGAAGAGAAGAAAAAAAGAAGAAGAGAGAGAGAAGAAAAGAAAAAAAAAGAAAAAAAAGAGAAGAAAAGAGAAAGAAGAAAAGAAGAAAAGTCGGCCAGCATCGCCGACCAGAAGAGCAAGAAGAAACCCCGCATCCCGCCCGACTCTAGGAGGCTCCGAGTCTGCAGTGCAATGACCCTGCCCGTTCCTCCTTCCTGCTGCCTCTATCCGGCACAAGACGGCCCCTCGAGTGGCTGTTAGAAGATCTAACAACCCATAATTGTAGCTTGGTGAATGGCTGCCCGCTGTGGGGAATGCTTTATAGCAATGAGGCCAAGCACGGCCGCCACTCTCTAAGAGAGCATGCACATACCCCGCCATGGGGGATAAGAGGATGAGATATACCCCGCCATAGGAGCATAAGAGGCAATATATATATATATATATATATATATATATATATATATATATATATACACACACACACACACACACACCCTGATCTAGGGGCATATGAAGAGATTCTATCCCACTTTGGGGGCACGACAGACAACAAAGCTACACCCTGACTGTGGGGCACAAGAAGCAAACCGCACCCCGCTCCAGGGGGCACATGAAGAGAATACACCCCGCCATGGGGGCACATGAAGAGAATCCACCCCAACTCGGGGGCACATAAGGCAAAGGAATACACCCCGGCTTAGGGGAATCGGATGAAGAAACATACACCCCGCCACAGGGGTGCACAAGCCACCAAGAACGCACCCCACTTTGGGTGCACAGGAAGCAAACGTCCCCCAGCGTGTCGGGGCAGAAGAAGAAGAATTCCCCCCGCCTCAGGGGCACAAAAAGCAAAGATACATCCCGTGCCCGGGGCGTATGAAGAGGAAGACACCTCCCCTTGGGGGCACAAGAAGCAAAAAAAAAAACATACCCCGCTTCGGGGCATAAAAAGCAGAAGCCACACCCCGGCCGGGGGCATAGAAGCCATGAAAGACACACCCCGCCCGAGGGCGCGTGAAGAGAATGCACCCCGGCTCCGGGGCATTTGACGAAGAATCCACCCCAATCCTGGGGCGTAAAGAGCAAAGAATACACCCCAGCTCAGGGGCATATGAAGAAGAGGCATACCCCGCCTGGGGGCATAAAAGCCATAAAGAATACGCTCCGGCTTAGGGGTATTTGAAGAAGCTACATCCCGCCTTGGGAGCATAATAAGAAAAGAGAATCCACCCTGGCTTAAGTGCATTTGAAGGAGTATACCCCAAGCTCGGGGTCCATGAAGCAACATGCACCGCCCCCGGGGGACATCTGAACCAGAACGAACAACATCCCCCGGCTTAGGAGGGGCATCTGAAGGAAGGAATACACCCCGATATGGGGGCACGTAAACGAAGAAGAAGAACTCACCCCGCCTCGGGTGCATAAAAAAA
>JAHNEJ010003046.1:0-43643 GCA_022559845.1 Amorphophallus konjac | reverse complement strand
AACAGATTTTCTCCCTTTTATCCGTGGTTTTATCCCTAACTTCTCCCATCATTTTCTCCGCGGATAATCAATTATTTTTTGTGCCGTTTCGACTGGATGAGAGGTAATCTATTTATCTACGATTTTCCTTTGATTATCTCGACCTAAAAATGACTGGAAACCCTAATTTTGAGGCTGGCTTTCAAGGCTCTATAAATAGACCCTAAAGGCCGGGTTTGAAAAGGGGGGAAGATTTTGGTCGACGGCGAGGCCCTGCCGAATCCTGGAGCGACCTAGCACCAAGGAGGGAGGCCTTCTACGTTCATACAGGCCTCCGGTTCAGGGAGTAACCTTTATTGTGAGTCTTTTTTCTATCTTTGATAGTCCATCATTCCCTTTTGTGTTGCATGCATAATTCTCCCTCGTTTTTCTTCACTTGCACTATCATTCACACATCCTCCCACGTTTTTGACGCCCCCAGGGGTTTAAAACTCCCCAGGTATCCCCCGCTCCATTTAGTTATGATCATTCGTCTCCGTTTTAGCATATACTACACTTTCCGGTTCTGATTGATTTGGGTTGTTTTTTTGTGTTTACACTCTGTTTCGCAGGTCAGCAGCTCACTAACACGAGGCCCATCCCCTCTGGCCGGCCGGAGAGGGTGGAGGTTGGACCCCTTTGTGACTTCTGTCTTGATGGTCTTGTGCGGCTCTTCCAGGACCGTTCGATGGTACGTGCGGTGGATCTTCGACCGCGCTTCATCGTCCTGCGGTTGTGTCTAGATCGTCCATCAGCCAGTAGTTTTACGTCCCGCGTCCCCGCAGCACTGAAGAGCGGTCTATCGTAAGACCGTGCATCATTTAGGCGGTTCTCCCTGAACCGTTCATCCTCCCAGCGTTGCAGGCCAGGCAAGTGTCTCCCTCTCTTTCCAAGGTACGGCGTGTTTATCACGTACGGCATCTTGGTGGCGATCACGATTCTTTACTCTCTCCTGTTCTCCTTATACTGTCCCATTTATTTTGTTTTACATATTGATTTAGTAGAAGGGGAGAGTAGAGATCTTTCAAGCCGGTCTTGAAGAGAGAGAAAGAGAGTAGAAAGAACAAAACATGTCAACAGTTGGCTTCTCCTGTCCACCTCCAGCAGCAGTCGCAGCAGCAGCAGCACCCACCTCCCGGGCGCAACAGAAGCAGCAGCGGCTCGCAGGCTGTTCTTGTAGGCGCGCGCAGGCAGCGGCAGGCAGGGCCGGCCGGCAGCAGCGCCGGGCAGGGCTGGCAGCAGCGCAGGCACAGCAGGAGAGGGTTTCGGCTGAGAACGATCGGGTGGGGGGGGAACTCAAGTTCACGGGGGTTTCGCCTGAAATCGAACGGTTTCTGGCGAAACCAGTATCGGTTTCGCCCGAAACCGATACACTTATACCGTTTCGTTGAGCTACAGTGATCAGTGTGGTTTTCGTATCGGGTCTGGCCGAAACCGATACGTTTCGGTCGAAACGTATCGGTACGGCCGAAACTGTCAACAATGGCCCGGACGGGACCCTTGGGCCCTACCTGGGATCGATTGACCCTGGGGAATCCTGCCCGGGGTCGCCCGGAGCTGGGAGTTAATCAGGGTCAATTGTTCCCCTTTATCGGGGTCAAGTGACTTAACCAGGGTCGATCCCCACTCCCCTAGGGTCAAATGACCCTAGTAAGACCCAAAAAGGGCGGGATAAAATTTTATTTGGGGTCATTTGCGCATCTAATAGGCCAATTGGCCCCAAACAAGTTCAAAAAAATCTTTAACTGGGTCCAAGTGACCCCCCATCTCTATAAATACCCCTCATGGGTCCCATGGAAGGAAGAGACAACATACTCACGAACATGCGGAAGGAACGCTCAGAGGACGCTTGTGTTTGTTTGTTAAGGCCCATCCAAGGGTATGGATTAAAAATACCTCGGGTCTTACATTATGCCCTTGGAGGCCTCACTATGTAATTTTCTCTGTATTTTGGATGGTATAAATATGTAATTGTATGAATTAATTAGAAATTATGAACATACCCTTCCAAAATTACAAGAAAATCCTCAATGTCCCATAATTGTAGAAATACCTTGTAAAATTTTCAAATTGTGACTATGCCCCATATTTTGTGGAGAAGTCTTGTAAAGTCCACAATTCGTTAACAAAGCATTATACTTGTGCAAATATTTAATATATGCAAATTTCCTTTGTTTGTTTTAAGGAATTGCAAATATACCGACTTTCAATGAAATTGTGACTGCACCTCACTTATGAGGGATCCTTGATTCCTTGTGCATGTGCCTTTCTTTGGCCCCACACTTGTTCTTACACTCACATGAATGTCAAATTATGCTTATGCCTGAGTGTCACCAACAATTATCAGATTTGTCCCTGAACTTCCCATTAATTGTCAAAATACTCTTTGAAGTCATATATGACCAAACAATTCTTGAACCTTCCAGAAGTTACTATAATGACCTTGGAGATCAGAAACTGCACAAAAACCTAAGTTCAGCCTGGAAATTGCACAAAGTCCCTGATTTGACCTAAAATTACCAAAATACCCCTGAACCTTCCAGAAGTTACCAATATGACCATGGAGTTCAGAAACTGCATTAAAGCCCCTATTCAGTCCGGAATTTAGAAATTACCAAAATATCCTTGGGATCCAAAATTATCGAGAGCATTGAGTTTACCCTTTTAAAAAGACTAGTGAGTTTACCCTTATCATCATATCCAATGTAAAGGACCATAAGATTTCTTTGGCAGTTAAATAAGGGTGTTTGGACTTTATGTTGATGTAAATTAACACTGACCGAGATCAATGGAGAAAGGTCCCGCATTCGAATCCAAATTGTCTGATCAAATTAAACCCACAGAATCAACAATGCACTTGCTATTTAAATAGCTAATGAATGCACACTCGATGTTCAACGAATGAACATTTCTTCCTTTAAATTATTTTCCATGTTGAACAGACTGGCACGCCCGGTGGGACTTTTCTTGCCTTTCTTCTTTCTGCCAAAGAAGTTGCAAGCCTTTACCAAGGTCCGAATTACCCCTTTTCCTTTTACAAGACGGGAAGAGGAGGGTATTTACTTACCCACTTGCTCACTCATTCGCTTGTGTTAAGCGCCACCAACCACCATCAACTATAGGACAATGACCTTTGTCACCTATGGACCGTAGCTCATCGCTAACCATGCCAGATTTGGCTACTTGGCAATGCCAATTGTTTTCGTCGACTTCCTAGTAGTCGTTGGCTCGCCCTTCTTCTTGGGCATAGTCCCGGTGGCCGAAGACAAGGCGGCCACACCCGGAACTGCATCACCGAGGGCACCAAGCCTTCGGTCCCAACCACCGGCTGAGTCTTCTCAGTCAATCAAGTCACTATCGACGGCGCTCCCGCTCAACGGGGGCAGCGTCACAGCCGCAAGGGCACAAAGCCTGCAGCGGCCACATCTCGATTCGACAAGACTATAATTGTCAGAGACCTCAGCATTCGACTCAATGGAGGTGAGCCGATCATGCCTCGGGACAGGCACGTCTCAGCTATCCCCCTCCTCTAATCGCTTTGAGCTTCTCCGTCAAGCTCGAGAAGGGAAAGCGGAACTGAAGAAATCTGGCACTCCGATAGTAAATCGAGGACAACTGCGTCGTCCCAAATCTATAGTTCCCAGGCCAAGTCAGGGGGCAACCCAACAGAGGAGCGTCAGCTCCGAATGAAGAAAATCTAGGTCACCAAGGAGGAGCCTTGGCTATCAGGCGGGCTACGTCAGAAAGACCTATCTGCATGTCGAGCTTGCAACAAATGCGGAGTTCGACAAATCCGCATCAAGCCGAAGCCACGACCTCCCTGAAGGCCAAACTCCACGCCCATGTGGGCAGAAGCGCCGAGAAGTTTACAAACAGACTCGGCTCACTTCTCCGTTTGCCAGTTCAACTCATACGGAGGAGTATTATCCTACACAAGCTTCCATATCCCGAGTGTCTATTTTTGACAGACTAGGGACGGCACCCAAGCTCGGAAGATAACTACCGAGGGAGAGGAGGGTGGTCCAAGTGACCAATGACATAGTCAGGGTATTCACTTGCTATACTTCCTCTGTTGACAAACAACCAGAGGAGAGCTCGGGAGATTTAAATGAACCTCTTCAGACCCTGAAGAAATCGAGTCTTGTCTCCTGGGTCCTTGCCCAAATGCATCAAGCAACTACCGCCGCCGGAACATCTTAGCCCGAGCCGTGAGGATAGAAGAACACCAAGATGACGCCCACAGTGTCGACAAGGATACTAATCCAGGGCATTAAGATGATCTTGGAAAAGAGGTCCAAGCCTCCGTGTTGGAAGAACTCTTGGCATGAAAATCAAAGGTTGAAGAGTCTCTTGCAAGGACTCTTGCGAGAGAGGGAGGTTCACCTTCAGCCTCCATTAGTGCCTATAGGAGTTGAACAACAACCTCAGCACACTCCGGCCACTGCCAATATCTCGGCTACCACGACAAAAATACCGGTAGCGGTGGAGTTTGAAGCTCCGCACAATGAAGCCAATGTATAGTCATCCACCACACTAGTTGTAGAAAGCTTAATGGCCTAGAGACAGATGATCGAGAGAATTGTAGAGGCAAAGTTCGCTCAGTATGGGGAAGGCGTGACCACTGTTGATGTATACAACATGTCATATCCTCTCCATCACCAATTCAAGTGCCGCCAGACTGCCTCAAAATCCCAAAACTACAAAATTTCAACGGGATGGGCTCGCCCACATGAACACCTGGCCTATTAGTTAACAGCCATGGGTGAGTTGGCACTGGAGGAGTCATACCTTTTCCGTTACTTCGTCACATCCCTGACGGGCACAACCTTTTAGTTGTACTTCAGATTGAACCCAATTCAGTGGTCGATTGGGCTGATATGTAGAAAAAGTTCGTCGACCGGACGGAAAGTGTCTCTCACAGAACTTTGCTCTCTCAAACAGAGGAAGGGTGAAACAACGCTAGACTTTATCAAGCGATGAAGGGACTTAGTATGAGGTGTGAGAACCCTCCAACACTTGAAGATGCAATCACCATATGCCGCAAGGGCTTAGTGGTAGAAGTTAGTGAGAAACTTTTGGGATCAAACATCAAAGGCTTCGATCAACTAAATGGTGTGGTAGCAGAGATTGAAATGTTCTTCGTTGGCCATCCTGCATATATTTCTGTCAAAGGCAAGTCCTCCAAGGATCGCCAAGCTAGCGGCAAGGAGGTAAATTCAGTCGACTTCTCCCCGACAAATGGAAGTAAGGGAGAAGGGAAATCAAATAGTAACGGCAAAAAGCCCGAGGCCAAGGTATCTGCTTTTGCATTGGCGGAGCACATGAAAACGCCTTACTTTTTTAGAAAAGAACATACAAAGAAGCTCTTTGACCTTGCCGGAGCCACAAAAGCTCGCAGAGGTGGAGAAGTCGGATGACCCCAACTACTGTGTGTATCATCGAATGTTGGGTCATACCATTGAAGACTGCTACATTTTCAAAAATGTAATAGAGAAGCCGATTCAGAATGACCTGATCAACATGCTAGGACATTTAGTTAATCCTCCACAACCCAAGGCCTGGAATCGACCGAAGCAATCGGTCAACATGATTCATGTGGTGGCGACCACTTTAAATTCAAATGCATCTGGGGTGAGGCCATCAAGTAAGCATCCTGAAGCTTGCTCCGAGCCTTTCTTCTCCTATGCCCGAGTGCTTAGCGGTGCAGAGGACCATTCAAAAGACCAGGAGGGAAATTAGGCAACTGTAGCAAGAGCAGCAGGAATTACTTCGATTCTTGAAAAGTGTTGATGAGCAGTTGGCCACTTTCCCCTTTGGATCATTTGCTAGGGGACCTGCCCCGACACATATACAAGGGACAGAGGGACCATCTATGCTCAGGGTAACTCCACGACAAGGCAACGTCTAAGAGAGGCTGTCGAGAAAATTATCCAGCAAAGTCAAAAAGGTCAGGCCGACAGAGAAGGCTCCAAGTCTGCCCCTAAACAAAGCCAATTGTGCAAGCCCATAGGCAGAAATCTTTGGTAGAGCCACAAAGGCAAAGCCAAGCTCGAGGAGCCAACCAAACTTCTACTCCTCACTAAACAAGCCAAATCACCGATTGAAGGAAGGCCTAAAGAGTTGCAAAAACCTCAAGGGCCTAGCAGTGGCTTGACTGAATACCAAGAATTGTCACCCGAGGTAATCGAGTAGGCAATTAATGCCACTTTTCAAGTGTAACCAGAGGAGGCCGGTTGGGTCAAGGTTACTCCTTGAAAGAATCGTGAACCCAACTCTTCTAAAGAATCGGCTCGAAGTAGAAAGCAAAACTTTGGTGGCAAATCAGCCTAAGCCTCAAAGTCGATCTTGCCTTCTTCCCAAGAGGCGGTGCACATAAAGAAATAAGAAAAGAATTGGAAGAAGAACTTAAAGAGGAGGTTGAGGAAGCAAGTTGAACATGTAGCTTCTATGGAAGCCTCCAAGGAGCTAACTCTTCTGCAACGATTGCAAAAACTCATAGACGAATTGCATGAACACACTCCCCTCGTCTCACCAGGGTTGTCACTCTTGACAAATATATCCCCTGAGAAAAGTCTGAGCGCAAGGCTAAGCTTATCAACTGGCTCCAGGAAATGGTCCAGCGGATGGAAAAGGGCGAAGAGCTCCTAATCCTGAGGAACTCTCCTTATTCTATAAGGATGATGAGGTCAGTATGGAGATATTGGAGGAGATGCTACAAAACCTTTCCTGCAATGTGGTGGCAATCCCGTCGCCTGATAATATAAATTCCCTACAAGGGGAAGGAAATGTGGCGAATCGTCCAAGGTGCAATGCCTCTTTAATGACTTACCAACGTCATTCAGTAGGAAATAGCCGAGGTCGTGGCAGAGGACAAGGTTGTGGTCGTGGAAGAAATTTGACTCTTGACCAAGTTATCTTATTATGAGGGGCGGAATCGGGTCCCATCTTGGAAATTGAAGTGTGGGGTATCCCCTTTGTGTTTGACCCCTCGGATGAAGAAGGGGCACCAGTCAATCTATCGGTGTTGGATGAAGCTGCAGAGCAAGCAGGTCCCTCTGGCAAAGATGAGCCCGCAAAGTAAGCAGGCCCCTCTAACAAGGACAGACCTGATGAGCCATTGCCATCTCTAGAAGAATCTTTGGCACCGTTGTTCTAGGAAAAGGTGAACAACCAGAATGAAGGCGAGCACCCTTCCATGAAGGGAAAGCCTGGTGGAATGCCAAAGACCTTAGCAAAGTTTATTCCGCTCTTTGAGACCCGTGCTAGGGCGACTGCAAAATCATTCAACACATGAAGCGGTTCCCAACTAATGTTACTATCTGGGGAGCCATCTCTTGGAGCAAAGAATTAAGAGAGGCTCTCGTCCTAAGATCCTGAGGCATATGAAGCTTATACTGCAGAACTGTAAGCCCAGGCGTATGAGACGTTCGCAACAAGCATTACATTTATAGAAAAAGACGTTATTGTGTTCCCCATGCCATAATTGTCCTTTATATATGTGGGAAACGATCAATGGGCATGACGTAGACTGGATCTTGGTCGATGCTGGGGTAGTTGTTAACATCATGACTTTTAAGACCTTTAGGTCCTTGTACTTAACACTTTACCTGCAAAAGGTGAATGCAATCAAGATCTCGGGATTCAATCAAAACTTTGAGGAAGTGGTTGGCCGAGTTGAGGTGCAGCTCGCCATGGGTGACTTCACCACTAAGTGATGTTTTACATCATCAATGCAGACACATCTTACAAGGTGCTGCTAGGAAGGCCATGACTGCATGAAAATTAGGTTGTTCCTTTAGCTCTAAATCAAGGTTTTCAATTCTGGTACCGGTTTTGGTATCGGGCAGGGCCGGTATTGGTACCAGTACCGGTACAAACCGATAACGGCCGGTACAGTATTGGTCCCTCCCTGTCCCCCCTTTATATAAGTATATATAATTATATATTTATATATAGGTTTAAAAATTAGAGAAAATGTTAAAAAATCAGAAAAAAATAGAAAAACAATAGAATGCAAAATCATATGTGAATGCGCACAATAGATAATTTAACACACAGATTTCAAAGTTTAAAAAAAAAAACATCATTTCTTCACCATAATACATTGGATATTTGAAAGCTTGAAACTTAAAAATACATACTCAATAAGGGCTATATGAATATGTTGTATAATTTGAAGATCCATCTTCATGTTGGTCCCTTGATGCATATCCATAACTGAACAATCTATCCACCATTTCATTCCACTGTCTCGAGAATTGTGCATCATCAATGCTCCTTGTGTTGGCAATATTGGATTCTCCAACTTGACATCCAGTTTGCTCACCCCATGACTCCTAATGAGATGAATAAGAACCCCCGTACAGGAGGCTGCTCTTGTCCAAGCTGTGCCCAAGGGTCTTGCGGTTGTGTACTATAATTTTCTGACCATGGCTCCCAAGTAGAGTGTGAGCTACTTGAAAAAAATAACTCATTAGGGTGTTGTCTCATCATCTCATGCTAGTTGAGAATAATAAAAGGTACTTAAAAATTCTCAAATTGAGACCTTACCTCCATAACCATGTTGTTGCTGCCCCCAAGGCTGTCAGTCATGATATTGTGATGTAGTGTCTTGTTGGACCCCAATTTTCCAATGAGATGCACCTCTATAAGTACCATAACTTTGTTCCTCTTCTCATTGTTTAGCAAGCCGTATTTCTCAAAAAGTTGGACCACCTTCTCTATATTGTACAGGTCTTGTGCATCTATCATCATCATCATCATCATCTCTTTGAACATGAGGACGAGGTGATTTGGGATGGCCCTCATCTTGTTGTCTTGTGCTTGATTTTCTTTTGTATACCTGTCTCTGCTTTCTCTTTTCTGTAGATCTGAATGCAATAGTAGACTTAGAAATCCTTGGTGACTGAATATCATGCTCATCATGCTCTCTTCTACAATGTCGATGTGGGATGCAAGGTTAGACCTCAGGGTCAGACTGAGAAGCAGTTGGATCCCCCTCTCCTGAATTCTTTATCAAGTTGGACATCATCTAACTCTCCTTCCGCCCAATCACGATCTAAGGGGTTAAATAATGGTTTATCTAAAGGACTTCTTGCTTCAACCCATGCACTCAATGGATGCTCTTTTTCAAATAGTTGATCTAAATCAATTTGCCCTTCACTTGTTGCTGTGCCTTCTTCTTCTGCCCCTACCCCCTCAAACTCACTCAACTTCTTTTCTAACAACCTTTGATGTCTTTGTTGATTTTTCTTTTGCGTCTCATGTTGTAGTGACAGAACACTAATTTCTCAAATTTTTGAACCTTCAAACCTGTTCCTCAAATTTGTATGCACAAGACTGAAGGTGCTCCAATTTCTTTCACATTCACTTGCAACTGTAGTCTGACTTAGAAGACGAATAGCAATATCTACTAAAGCATTTACACTCATACTTCTTTTTACAGCTGCCCACCAATCAGTTGTTACAAAAGAAGAAAAAAATAAAGTTAGCATGTATTATTAGCTAATAAGGCACTGAAGGTTATCACATAATCTTTTTTATTTTTTTATACCTGGACTATACTTCATAACAGTAGATTGAAGCTCTGATAGCCCAAATACACCCATCTTCAACTTGAACTCATCAATTTGATTTTCAGCTTCAAATCTCATATTCTCATTTTTTGACATTCTTGCTATGACACTTAATAACCCCTATATCATCTCATCATCAACGTGAAATCTTGCACCATATTGATAACGGGGGTTTAAGAAATATCTTACAAATAGAGATATCAAAATTATCTCAGTAGGAATTAAAGATAGAAAATTGATAAGTTATTGAAAAATATAATAAGTGACATCTTACTAGCAGCATGCAACTCATGGTGGAGTGTGCCTTCCCATCTAGAATCAATGATGTCCCACCACCTCTAATAAGAGGTTGAGAACCTTTTTTGGACTTGTTTCTTGGCACTATCTATTGCATAGAGGTATCCCATGTTATTTTTATCATCTCCATCTACCATCCTCAAAACTTGAACAATACGCTCAACTAACCTGAGATACTTTTGAACACTTTCCCAGAAGGTGTCCTTCTCTACATGTCTCTCCACAATTTTTGCACTTTTTCTTGCATTAGCAGTAAGGGTCTTCACATCCTTCACATATTCTTTCTGATAGCCACTCTACACTTGTACAAGCTCTCCAAAGCCAGGAACCGTGTGGCAAATCTGGTTGGACCTGGTCTAATGATGTTATGGTTACCCGTCTTTTGTCTGAAAATAGTAAGAATGCGATGGTGGCCATAAATAAAAGAGCTGATCACCTGTGCATCATGAATAACACCCTCAATCTCTGATTGGCTCCCAATATCTTCTAGCATCAGATCCAAACTATGTGCTGCACATGGAACCCAATAGAGGTGTCTCCGTCTCTCCATCAACATATGCCCAACTCTCCTATAGTTGACTGCATTGTCAGTGACCACTTGGACCACTCTCTTCTCTCCAACCTGCTCAACAATCTGATCCATTAGGTTGCACAAAAATTCAACATTTTTAAGATTATCAGAAACATCAAAAGACTTCAAAAATATTGTGCCATGTGGATAATAAACAAGAAAATTAATCATTTGTTTTCTAGTTGTTCATGTCCATCCATCACACATTAAGGTGCATCCTCTCTCATCCTACACCCTTTCACATGATTTTATCCATTGTTGTAACTCATAGACCGCCTCAAGTAAACGGCCATAGATGTCCCTTGGCTTAGGTGCAAGAATACTTAAGTCACCTCGTGCAATGGAGTCAACCATGGTTTGGAAGTAAGGATTAGCAACAGCATTGGAGGGAATATTTGCATAAAAGAACCATTTGGAGATGTGCTTGCATTGTTGTGATGCAACCTTCTTGACTTGTTTCCATCCCTTCAAATTTATCTTGATGCTTTGTTGCTGAGTGTTTACACGCGAAAATTTTCACGCATACATATCTGTTTTATTGGATAGATAAGTGCATATTTTAAGCTAATTAGTATGCACATTTTGATTTCTGTGCTCGTGGTTTGTCAGACGATTTAAGGTTTGAGTACTAAGACCTTTCTCCACCGACCAGAGTCGGTGTTAATTTACATCGGAACGAGTCCGAACACCTTTGATCAATTGCCCAAGACCTTCTTGCCTTTACCGTATCAGCTTTGCCAAAGTTTTCGCCCTGGGGAGGACTCCCTTGCCCTAAGAGAGAGCATCATTGTAATTATCCCTTTACATGAGGGCTTATTTGCAATTTTCCCTCTTAGAGGGGGTTCTTTGTAGTTTTCCCTTTAGGAGAGAGTTATTTACAATTTCCTCCCTTGGAGGGGTTTATATGTAATTTTCCCTCTTTGGAGGGGTTTACATGCAATTTTTTCCCTTTGGAGGAGTTTGCTTGTAGTTTTCCCTTTGAATAGGGGTATCTTTGCAATTTTCTAACCACCGGGGTTGTTTCTGTGATTTTCCCACCGTCGGGGGTATTCTCGTGCATTATTTGATTTTTCTGTATTTTACTATATTTTTTTCCGTACTTTTGTGCAATTTCTCGAAGTTCTGAGTTAAATTTGCACTTTCTGAACTTTGGCATAAAGCTGGGACTTTTATCCCATTTTGGAGGACATAATTTCAATTTTTGAACCATTCTCTTGAATTTCTTGTATTTCAGCATTTTTCACACACTTCCTAGATATTTATACGATTTTACAAACTTTTGGGGTAGAAATGTAATTTCCGACTTTTGCAGGGTTTTCTTCACCATAAGCACATCCAAAGATCCTAGCACTTAAAACAGTCCCTTATGTTTCTTCGTGATTTTGTTTTCAAACGTAACAAATATCATTTTCCCTCATATGAGGATACTTTTACAATCATACCTCAACATGGGGACTTATATGCAATTTTCTTATTGGTTTAAGTTCAAACTTCTTGGAGGAGGCCGCCCCCCTCTCATCTCTTGTGCAGACTTGCAGTAGGGTTCAAGGTTCTCAAGGAACAAACAAGGCTTCAAGTGTTCGAGTCTTCTTCCCGAGCTTCCTTCTTCTCCTCTCTTCGTTGCTTTGAGGAAGGAGTCTCCTCCTTTTATAGGTGGTGGAAGAGGCTAAGAAGAGACTTCCCCCAGAGGAACTTGGTGGAGGTAAGTCTTCTATCCCTTCATCTCCCTGTCTCTTCCTCACCCCATCTCTTCGTCTTCTCCTTTTTCCTTTTTTTCATGCGCATGAGGCTAAGGGGAAGCACCCTCGGACGCATAGTGAGGAAGAGAAGGGGGGGGGCACCACTGGTGGGGTAGCCCTCCCTCGGTGGTGCGCGGCCACAGTAGGGAATGAGGGAGGCCCCCGGTGGACCTGACCGGGGTCCTCCCCTTTTTTATGTTTTTTTTTTGAATAGCGGCAGAGGTGGGGGGAGGCACCCCTGGTGGGGACGACCGGGGGTCCTCCCTCCCCCTGTCTGGTGCGCAGGCAGAGAAGGGGGGGGGGCACCCCCGGTTGGTGCGATCGGGGGTGCCCTCCCGGGCTCCGCCGGTAGGCCTGTCAACGGATTCGGATATTATCCGGATCCGCTTCGAATTCGAATCCGTATTAACGGATAATATTCGAATTCGTATTCGTTTTTTCGGATACGGATAATATCCGAATAAGAATCGGAGCGGATACGGATATTATAATATTCGCTTCGAAAAATATCCGTTCATAATATTATATATCATATAATACATATTTTTAAATAATATATTATAAAATAACTAATATTGTAGAGAAAATTAGATATTTTATAGTTGTATTTTAATTTAGAGTTTATTTTATATATTTTTGACATTTTATAGTTATATTTTATATATTTTTAACATTTTATAATTATATTTATATACTTTTGAATTTGAATCGGATAATTCGAATTTTAAAACGGAGCGGATACGGATAGTCATATATTCGCTTCGTATCCGAATTCAAATCGGAGCGGATCAAAATCGGATAATTCGAATTTTAAAATGGAGCGGATACGGATAGTCATATATTCGCTTCGTATCCGCTCCGTTGACAGGCCTATCCGCCGGTCTAGTGCGCAGGCAGAGAAGGGGGGAGGCCACCCCTGTTGGTGCTACCGGGGGTGCACCTCCCCCGGTTTGTAGTAGTGGGGTGGAAGGCCACCCCCGGTGGGGTGGATCGAGGGTGCTCCCTCCACCCCCTTTTTTGCGTCCGCAGGGAGAGAGATGAGAGAGGAGAGGGCTATCCCCTCCCCCCTTTGTGTACTTGTGTAGGGCTATAAAAGGCCCACAAGTTGGGATTTTTTTATCCTTTTCTGGTCTTTTCCCAGTACAGTGACGCGCTGATATTTTTGTTTGTTTATTGTCTATCTCGGAACTCTGCCTTGCTGTCCATTGACTCCGAGGTAACGGGAGATTTATTTTAATGGCACGAGAATACTCTGATGGCACTAAAAACTTAATTTTGTATAAGTTTAAACCCCGTTGGTGCATGCTTTTATGTTACCCGCCAGGTGTTCGACAGAATGCCCACTTGTCATAAAGAGCAAGAAGCTCGACTTGGCGTGGGCCTCTGTTGAGTGGCCTTATGCCGCCTGCTAAGCATTTGATAAAATGTATGGGAGTGCTTTAGAGGTTGAAAACTTGATTTTGTTGAGCGGGTGTGCAAACTTTGTACCGCCCACTAGGCGTTTGACGAAATGCCCAAGTGCCATAAAGGGTTAAAAACTTGATTTGGTGTGGAGCGAAACTGATGACTTACACCATTTCGGTCCCCCACCAACCATTTGAAAAAATATCCATGAGCCTTCAAAAGCTAGAAAGTTTGATTTTATCGAGCGGGTGCGCATGACTTTGTGCCGTTGTTCTTGTGTTTGATGAAATGCTCGAGTAGCTATATGGCGGTGATGGCCATACATCGCTTCATATCACGTCATAATACTTTTTAATTTCTGTAATTTTCTGAAATTATCAGAAGTTATGAATTTTATGGGGTTCAATACTGAGCATCATCTTTTCTGTACAAATAGTGATCCATTGGATCAACAGATGGGTCTAAAGGAGATGTTAGATCTCCCTCATAGCCAAGTAATGAAGATTTCTGAGTGCCAGACATAGTGTTTGTTCTAGTGAATGCTGGCTGTCTTACTCCTACTGTGCTCTTGGAACGTTGCAATTCAGGTGCTAAACCTGAAGTGCCATGCCCAAATCTACGTACCTCATCTTCATGTACTTGCCTCAAACTGTCACGAACTGCTGCTCTATATTCTGCATCCTCACTATTGTCACTGTCATCATCTTCTCTATGAAGACGGCTCTCTGGTGCTCTAATTTGTACACCTTGCTGAGTTTGACTCAGGATCTTATCTTATTTGTTCATCATGTTTTGCCTTCAATTCCTTCTCCTTTTGCTTCCCTTTCAGAAGATCTTTGAACATTTGCCTGATCTCTTTAGTGCATGTAGCAACATCTCCCCTTTTCTTGCTATGTGCTCCTTTCTTCTTGTTATCCCTCCACCTGTTTCCTTCCCACAAAGGTTCCATCTCACCTTTTTTGTCTTTGCATTAACTAAAGTGGCGTATTGTCACCTTATATCCTCCGCACGGGATGCCATATCCGTAGAAAATTCATATATAATAACAAATTAACAATACATTAGATAATTGATCTTCAATTGCATGCAAATTAAGTAAATTTAATAAAAGCCCCAATTTTAGAACCTTAATTAGGGCTAAATTTGTGGTTTTCTTGATTTACATTTCTATTAAAGTGCAATTAGCACTCATTCAACTTAATTAGGTCACATGATGGTAAATTGATCTTCAATTACATGTAAATTAAGTAAATTTAATAAAAGTCCCAATTTTAGAATCCTAATTAGGGCTCTATTTGGGGTTTTCTTGATCTACATTTCAATTAAAGTGCAATTCAGCACTCATTCAACTTAATTAAGTCACATGACGGTAAATTGATCTTCAATTGCATGTAAATTAAGTAAATTTAATAAAAATCCAATTTTAGAACTTTAATTAGGGCTTAATTTGGGGTTTTCTTGATTTAAATTTCAATTGGAGTGCAGTTTAGCACTCATTCAACTTAATTAGGGCACATGAATGGTAAATTGATCTTCAATTCTTCATCATCATCATCATCATATCATCATCATCATCGGCTTATCCCAATTATTTGCATGAATCTTGTTCCGCCACAGATTTCTATCAAGTGCAATATTCATATTTAAACTCAAGAAACTAATGTCATTCCTAATAACATCGCACCATCTCATTTTAGGCCTTCCTCGAGCTCTTTTACTAGCATCTACTAAGATTCGATCACATCTTTTAACCGGCGCTGAGTTAGGGCGACGAAACACATGTCCAAACCACCTGAGTCTATTTTCTCTCATTTTACTATCAATTGGGGCTATCCCTAAATCCTTACGAATGTGCTCATTCCTAATCTTGTCTTTCTTAGTCTTGCCACACATCCATCTCAACATCCTCATCTCTGCTACACACATTTTGTGGATGTGTTCCTTTCGTACTGCCCAACACTCGGTACCATATAACAAAGCAGGTCCCACAGCCGTTCTATAAACCTCCCTTTGAGTTTCACAGGCATACGACGATCACAAAGGACTCCTGATGCACTTCTCCATCTTAACCAGCCTGCCTTAATCCTATGTGTAACATCATCGTGAATCTCCCCATTCTCTTGTATGATAGACCCTAAGTATCGAAAGCTACTACTCTTCGGAATGTTATGTCCATCAATTAGAACCATGTCTTCCTGAACCACTCTCCCATTACTAAAATTATAATGCATAAACTCTGACTTACTCCTACTAATTTTAAAACCTTTAGACTCCAAGACAAGTCTCAACGCTCTAACTTAGCATTTAGAGCATCAATACTTTCATCAATTAAAACAATATCATCTGCAAATAGCATACACCAAGGGATATCCTCATGCAATTATTTAGTTACTTCATCCATAACTAAGGCAAAGAGATACGGACTTAGTGCAGAACCTTGATGCAAACCTATAGAAACGGAAAATTCACTAGTCTCCCCAGCAATAGTTCGAACACTAGTAATAGCACCGTCGTACATATCTTTAATCAAATCAACATATCCTTGAGAGATTCCTTTCTTTCTTAATGTCCACCAAATCAATTCTCTCGGTACTCGGTCATACGCCTTCTCTAAATCAAGAAAAATTATATACAAATCTTTTCTCATCTCTTATACTTCTCCATTAGCTGCTGTAGTAAGAAAATAGCTTCTGTAGTAGATCTATTCGACATAAAACCAAACTGATTTTCCGATACAGTAGTCATACAACGGAGGCGTTTTTCAATTACTCTTTTCCAAAGTTTCATAGTATGACTCATAAGCTTAATTCCACGATAATTATTACAACTTTGAATATCTCCTTTATTTTTATAGAAAGGAACTACAACACTTTTTCTCCAAACTTCTGGCATTCTTTGTTCCTTTAAAATTTTATTAAAAATTTAGTTAGCCACTGAATATCAATATCTCCTAAGTCTTTCCATACTTCAATAGGTAAGCCATCTAGTCCTAAGGCCTTGCCCACTTTCATTTTCCTTAAAGCATCCTCCACTTCTGACATCTTAATACGCCTGAAATATTGATATTTATCAAATATTGTGGACTCTTGGGTACCTTCTAAAGGTAAATCCTTGACGCAATCTCGTTAAGCAACTTCTGAAAATAGTTATGCCACCTCTCTTTAATCTCAAGATCCTTAGTTAAAACCCTTTGATCTTCACCTTTAATGCACCAAACATGATCTAAATCTCTAGTTTTCCCATCTCTTAGTTTAGCAAGTTTAAATGTCATTTTCACCCTCTCGGGTTCTAATTTATTATATAAATCTTCCAATGCCTTTGATTTAGCTTCGCTAACTATTTTCTTAGCTCTCTTTTTAGCGATTTTATAGGCTTCTAGGGTTTGATCATTTTTGTTAGTTTGCCAAACTTTAAAGCATTCCTTTTTTACTCTAATGGTATTTTGGATTTCATCCCTCCACCACCAAGTCTCTTTTTCTAAATTCTTTTTACCTTTAGATTCGCCTAAAGTTGTTTTGCAACCCTCGTTGTACAATTTGTAACATTATTCCACATTACATTAGTTTCTTGTTCTAAATTCCAAATATTTTCCTTGAATAGATGATTTTTAAATGTTTCTAAACTTTTACCTTTTAAATTCCACCATTTAATCTTGGAATAATTATTTATAATGATCTTTATTTGAATTTAGGGATAGTGACATCTATTACTAACAACCTATGTTGAGGGGGTAGACTCTCACCAGAAATAACTTTGCAATCTTTACATAAAACTCTATCGACCTTCATAATGAGAAAATAGTCAATTTGACTTATATGTGTTCCACTCTTGTATGTTATTAAGTGTTCGTCCCTCTTCTTAAAGAAGGTATTAGTAATTGCTAGATCATAGGCCATAGCAAAATCAAGAATAGTGTAACCCATATCATTTCTATTGTCAAAATCAAGCCCTCCATGAATCCTCTCATAGCCTCTATTATCTTTACCCACATGACCATTAAGATCCCCTCCAATAAAGATTCTCTCTTCACTAGGGATATTTTGGATCAAACTATCAATAGCCTCCCAAAATTACTTTTTAATGCTCTCTTCTAATCCTACTTGAGGTGCATATGCACTAATTATATTCAAAATATCCTCACCTAAGATAAGTTTAATTAACATTAGTCTATCCCCCAATCTATTTACTTCCACAACTCTATCTTTTAAGTTTTTATCTATTATTATAGCAACACCATTTCTAGAGTTATTATTACCCATATACCAAATTTTATATCCATCAATGTCTTTAGCTTTATGTCCTTTCCACTTAGTTTCTTGTAGGAAAATTATGTTAACCCTCACGTCCTTCATTAACTTAAATAATTCTAAACCCTTACCCGTTAAAGTTCCTATATTCCAAGTAGCTAGACGGATCCTATGTTTTTGGACTTGCTTCTTTACCCGTGTGCGTCCAACCCCACACGAGAACCCTTGCCTATTTGACGCCGCAATCGGACGCCATTGCGGCGCGTCGCTTACGGGGAACGCCCTAACTAGCCCTTGCTCACTTGTCATTCCATTCGGGTTCCGATGTAACGCGTCGCTTACGGGGAACGCCCTAGCTAGCCCTTGCTCACTTGTCATTCTATCCGGGTTCCGATGTAACGCGTCGCTTCCGGGGAACGCCCTAACATTAGCACAAAATGTATTTAGATCATAATTCATGTTGGAGATGTGAAAATTTTTACTGTTGGCTGTCGACCTAACGCAAACCCTCCTCTTTTCTCATCCGGGCTTGGGACCGGCCATGGCAGAGTTTAGAACCCTTTAATAAATTGATCTTCAATTGCATGTAAATTAAGTAAATTTAATAAAAGCCCCAAGTTTAGAACCCTAATTAGGGCTCAATTTGGGATTTTTTCGATTTCGATTTCGATTTCAATTTCAATTTCAATTGGAGTGCATTTGAAGTTAGTAAACACTCATTTGACCTTAACTAGGCTATTTAGAATTTTATTTGAACACTACTAATTTTTTGAGTTAAAAAATACCTTCTTAATATGAAAATGGGAGTTTTTGGCTAAGTAATGGCCGGATCTGGTCGGCGGCGGCAGCTTCGATCGGTGGATGACAACGATCTCCGGCGTTGAACTGGCCGGTGGGGCGGGCAGGCGATCTCGCGCAGTTCCTCCGGCTTGTGCGACTGTGAGTGGGAGATGGAGAGCCCAGGCTTGCAGTAGCGTCGGCGATCACCAGCGGCGAGCTCCGGCGGTCGCTTGGTCGCCGCCGAGCAAAGGAGGGCAGGTACAGGGGAAAAATGGGGGAGGGGATTCTCACGGGCTGCATTGCACAGTGCGGCCCGTGAGAGCCTCCCCGCTCTCATATCGGGCGGTCCCGATAGATGAATCGGGTGGTACAACCCGGTTCATCCGGTTTTTTTTTTTTTTGAATTGTAGCTACCGGTTCCAGTCGAAAATGGGTAGAACTAGACCGGCTGAGGCCGGTACTAGTACGTACCGGCTTGGTACGATACGTACCAGGCGGTATTGAAAATCATGCTCTACATCAATGCATAAAATATGCCAAGGAAGGGGAGCAACATACTATTTTTACAGATCAAGCTCCGTTCCGCCCAAACGAGTGCACCTGGTAGATGCGTCATTGTACTTCGGGGAACCTACTATAGCAATCCCCAAGAAAACGAAGGACAAAGGAAAGCAAAAAGTAAAATTTGAAGGTGAAGAGGAACAATCTTTCACTGTCAACCAGGACTTGGCAAAGTTGCATAGCTTGGGTCTTAAAGTTGGTTCTAAGCCTGCTCGACCAGAGAGGCAAAACATTGATTTTGAAGCCAACCTTATCAATTGAGCCATCGACCAAAGCATCTCCTTATTGCCCAAGTGTGTTCAACCCTCGTTCCAGAGGGAGGAACACGAAGTGGAACAGTTGGAGACTTTTATAGTCTCTTACCAACGAGAAGGAAGAAATAAGAAATATATGAAAATAAGAAGACAAGCCAATTGTCTTCTATAAAGGAGATTTGGTCCCACGAGGCCCTCCTGAGGATGATTTCAACTGGACCATCCCTGCTGACAATGTATCGGAATTAGTCCAAGAAATGGGCGACATGTTTGAACACATAAGAGAAATGTGCAAAAAGCAACATATCCTTTAGGTTCAAGACTCCGCACGGAGAGCATATTTTCGTCAGCTGTGGAACCCTTCACAGGTTCGGGGGCAACCTCCTTTCTCCAATAAAGACACAAGGGGACTCGGGTATGATTAGGGGAGGGATTTCCAAGTCCATTATGAAGTCAATGCTATAGGGTTGTTACCCCGTTCTCATGGGCAGACAGAAGCGGAGCCCAAAATTAATAGCTCCAAGAAAGAATGTGGAGTGGCGCCAATGTCAGCCTCACCGGGAGCCGCCGCCGACTACATTCTTGAAGGGGGATCAACTTAATTGGTCGGTCGGTAGCGAATTGAAGAAAGCTCCTCATGCTCCAACCTTGAATGAGAAGATCTCGAAGAATTCAAAATCTATGAAACCAACACGGATGATGAGGGAGATTTTGTTGACCTCCAGTTGGCTCCACCAGAACTTGAAGATGGTGGTCAAGCAACTGTGGACGAGCTGATTGAAATTAACTTCGGAAGCACAGAAGACTATCGGCCAACCTTCATGAGCGCTCTTCTAAGCGAGGAAGAAAATCGTGCATATCAACAACTCCTTGAAGAATTCAAGGACCGTTTCGCCTAGACCAATAAAGAAATGCCTGGGCTTGATCTCTCGGTGGCTACATGAACGAGCAATACTCCCCACAGTTAAGCTGGTCAAACATTCCCAGAGGTGCATGCACCACGAACTGGAACTAAAAGTAAATGTTGAGGTCGATTAGATGCTCAAGATGGACTTGATAGAGCGATGCATGTATCTAGTGTGTCTTGCTAACATTTTCCCGATGAAAAAGAAAAATGGTGAGGCCTGGGTTTGCATCGACTTCAGGGATTTGAACAAAGCATGTCCAAAAGACGACTTCCCCGTCCCAATTACTGAAACAACGGTCGACATGACCACCAGACACGAAGCCTTGTCTTTTGTGGACGAGTCTTCGACATATAATGAAATCTGCATTGCCGTCAAAGATAAAAACAACACGGCTTTCTGATCTCTCAAGGGAGTTTTCAATTATAAAAGGATGTGTTTGGCCTGAAGAATATTGGTGCAACCTATCAAAGGGTAATGACCAAGATTTTCGACGAAATGTTGCATGACCTTGTAGAATGCTACGTGGATGATTTAGTCATTAAACAAAGGCAAGAAGATCATTTGGCTCGCCTGCGTTGAGTTTTCGAGAGACTTCGACAATATCAGCTCAAAATGAATCCAATAAAATGCACCTTTGGTGTCTTAAGTGGCAAGTTTCTTGACTTTGTCGTCAGGTATCGAGGGATAAAAATTGATCATGACAAAATCAAAGCTATAAGAGGACTGCCTCCGCCTAAAATTTTGTCAGGAGCTCAAGTCTCTGCAAAGAAGACTTGCCTACATCAGACGGTTCATTTCCAATCTCTCTGGAAGGTGCATGCCCTTCGAGAAATTGATGATGAAAGGAGCACCCTTCATATGGGATGAAGATTGCCAGAAGCCCCTTGAACAAATCAAGGAGTATTTCCTGTCTTCTCCTATCCTAAGGGGGCATGTTAAAGAAAAGCCCCTTATCCTCTACATTGTTACTATGGATGCTTCTCTGGTGGCAGTCCTTGCACAAATTAATGAAGAGGGCAAAGAATAGCCACTGTACTATCTCAACTGGAAACTGATCGGTCTTGAGCACCGATATTCTCCGATGGAAAAGGTGTGCCTCACATTGGTATATGCCATGAAAAAGTTAAGGCATTACCTTTTGGCACACCGAGTGGAGCTCATCTCAAAATGTGATTTGCTCAAATTCCTTCTCGGTCAGCCTATTCTCTCAGGAAGGCTCAAGAAGTGGGCAATCATCCTTATGGAATTCGATATCACCTTTGTCCCGTGGAAAACAATCATGGGACAGGGGATGGCTAAGTTTTTTTTTTGCACATCCTGTGCCAGAAGACTTGCCGCTCAATATTGAACTGCCTGATGAGGAGGTGATGGTACCTCAGCAAGAAACAGAGGAACAAGCCGAAAATGTCCCACAACAAGCGAAGCATGACGTCCTCACCCTCGATCTGCCATTTTGGGAGTTGTACTTGTTGGCGCTTCCTGAATAATCAAGAAAGCCGGTGGCCTTACAGATTTTGCATCTGGCGCTGGGATAGCTTTGTGATCCCTTAGGGCGGCATTCTTCATAATTCATGTGCTCTTATGAAGTCACCAACCAATAATGAGGCAGAATATGAAGCACTGATTGTCGAACTCCAGTTGGCTTTAGAGATGGACATCAAGTGCATCAAAGTCTACGGGGATTCTCAGTTCATCATACGACAAGTTTTGGGCAATTATGACGCCCGGAAGAAGGAATTAATTGCCTATCATACAACTGTCGTGAGGCTAAAAGAAAAAAATTACCTATTCGAGATATGTCATGTCCCTTGGAGTATCTACTCCCAGGCAAATGCTTTAGCAAAATTGACATCGGCCTTAAAGCTCCCATCTGAGGAGGAATTGAATATCATTGTCAGATACAGACAGGTTTTGCCGACCCGTCCGACCCGGCCGACCCGGTCTCGGCGCGGGACGGGTCGGGCGGGTCGCACAGCGACCCGGTCTGCCCCATTGGGCTCTCGACGCGTGTTTTTTTGATTTTTTTTTAAAATTTTTAATAAATTTTTTATGAAAGATTAAATGTTATATATATTTAAAAATATTAGAATGTAGAGTTTTTTTATGATAATAGATCCATACTAAATTACACATAATTAATTATATAAAAATTACATATTACACCGCTTAATTAAATATCATATTATATAAATACATAAAAATTTATTTCAATTACTAAATATGTAAAAGTAAACAGTGACATAATAATGACATTCATTCATGAAGTATAAAATACAAAAACTCACTAATCCTTGTCATCTGTGAAGTCCGAATCCCAAAACTCACTCATCCTCATCTGTGTAGTCCGAATCCCAAAACTCACTAATTCTCATCATCAGTGAAGTCCGAATCCCAAAACTCACTAATCCTCGTCATCAGTGAAGCCTGAATCCCAAAACTCATCATCAGATACATGAGACTGATCACTCGTATAATCTAACTCTATCCTAGTGGGTGGATGTACATGTGGGTGGGACTGAAAATATATAACCATCTGCACAACTGATGGGTCGTGTGCTGCGGTGGAGGGTACATGAAAATCTGTAAAAAAAGTCTTCACTACATCTATAACTTCCATTCTATCATGTGCGACTGGTGCTGGTGCTGCTCGAACTCTGGACGTGGAGGAAGATCCTGCTCCGCCCTGTGCTCGTGGTGGAGGTACCCGGGACGTAGAAGAAGATGTCCTGGGTGTGCTACGAGAACCGTATCTATCCTGTAACTGTGTCCGAAAGGAATGTCGGACATCTCCCGGAACTCGGTCGCATGCACGAACATCGTGTCCCACTCCCGCAAGGTGCTCCGCAAACCTGTGTATGCCGGTGACGCGATGTTCGCAGTATCTACAGTGCACATGTCCATCACCCTCAACAGAGTATCCATGCTCCCACGCAGGGTGACGCCGTCCGTCCATGATGACCTGCAAATGATGTAAAAGTTTACATTAGTGATTTCAATGATAAGTACAGAACTCTATATATGAAGAAATCTACAATTAATTATTAGTTAGTTATAAATATAACCAAATGATACATACTAATTAAGAGTATGGACCCAAACTGGGCCAGTGCCCATCTCCAAACATAGTGACATTAAATGTGGTCCGCAGATAGGACAGATAGTCTTCATAGCGCATTGAACCTGAATAGTTCTCCCAGTACATGCGTACGTAGTATTCATACTGCTGCGAACCTTGTGCGTACACGACCTCTACTGGCGTAGCTGCGGCATAAGGATATGGATACGATGGGAAAAATGAACTACTGTTATCTGAGTCGCCATGATACATCGGCTGCTGCGGCCATGACCGTCCATACGAGCTTCCAGATCCCTGGGAGTCATGTGTGCTCATCCTCTCAAAATCAGACAACATGTCTTGATAGCTGGTACTGTCTGCAACCGAACTTCCATAGTAGGGATCCCAATGATCAACTGCCCGCCTCGTCCCTGCCGGTGGAGCACCGTGGTCCTCATCTTGCGTGGCATGTGTGAAGTGCTGCTCCTCTGTCCATGCGCCATGTTGACGGCCCCCACGACCTCTACTATGACCACTGCTGTACTCTCTGCCACCAGCACTAGTATTCTCACGAGGACTCCGTTGGCCACCTTGAGAACCACCACCTCCATGGGATGAAGACCCTGTCGGTGTACTATCAGCATCGGAGTCATGACTCCCACTAATGCGGGGTTCAACAGAGGGCTCGGGAGTGTCGTCATCTGCATTGGGATCTAATGTCTCCATGTCTGCAATATCTATCGGATTTAATGGTGGTCTCTTGTCCTTCTTGCTGCTGAATAATGTGGTCCATGATGATTTTTTCTTCTGTGGAGCTGGGGGCGGCTTACCTGCTGCATGTTGTGTCCCTCTAGATGCCTGAGAAACAGAAGCCTGGTTAGATAATTTGTCAACTTACTTTCTACTGTGTAAGTCTGTACGTATACCTGAGACGACTGACTGGGTCCCTTAGATGTTGAGCGTCGTGGCGCAGCAGACTGAGATGGTTGTTTCGATGCTACCGAAGACTACACAATTGAAAGAAGAATATATTCAGTTACCAATGAATTACATATTAACAAATGTAGAAATGACAATATAATTTCACCTCTCTAAATGAGGAACTCCCTCTAGCCTCTCTTGAAGTGGATAACCTTCTTGGTTCCGCAGATATTGAATGCCGCGGTGCAGCAACTCGGGACCACTGTTCTCCCGCAATGTTGTCATTTGTCGGACCGACCTGCAATATATTTCTTACATCATCATACATCAATATATGACTACGCTATCTAATGAAATTTGTGATTCGATTTTCATGTATTAATTCACCTGAGGTGGCTCTTGACGCTCGATTGATGGAGGTTGCATCAATCGCTCCCATGCTGTATCATCGTACGCATATGATGTGTCTTCACCCCCAATGACGAGGTCTTCATCTAAATTAACTTCATCATCACGTCCCGTTGCTGACTCGTCACCACCCAAATGCACATGGGTGTCATCTCCCTCCCCCACTGCCTCTTGTACAGCTGATGCGAGAAAAATATTAGGCCGTGGTGTCTCGCCAGGTTCTTCAGCCTCCTCGTCTAATTCTGCCTCTTGTACATGTCTTGATAGCTGGTTCTGTCTGCAACCGAATTTCCATAGTAGGGATCCCAATGATCAACTGCCCGCCTCGTCCCTGCCGGTGGAGCACCGTGGTCCTCATCTTGCGTGACATGTGTGAAGTGCTGCTCCTCTGTCCATGCGCCATGTTGACGGCCCCCACGACCTCTACTATGACCACTGCTGTACTCTCTGCCACCAGTACTAGTATTCTCACGAGGACTCCGTTGGCCACCTTGAGAACCACCACCTCCATGGGATGAAGACCCTGTCGGTGTACTATCAGCATCGGAGTCATGACTCCCACTAATGCGGGGTTCAACAGAGGGCTCGGGAGTGTCGTCATCTGCATTGGGATCTAATGTCTCCATGTCTGCAATATCTATCGGATTTAATGGTGGTCCCTTGTCCTTCTTGCTGCTGAATAATGTGGTCCATGATGATTTTTTCTTCTGTGGAGCAGGGGGCGGCTTACCTGCTGCATGTTGTGTCCCTCTAGATGCCTGAGAAACAGAAGCCTGGTTAGATAATTTTTCAACTTACTTTCTACTGTGTAAGTCTGTACGTATACCTGAGACGACTGACTGGGTCCCTTAGATGTTGAGCGTCGTGGCGCAGCAGACTGAGATGGTTGTTTCGATGCTACCGAAGACTACACAATTGAAAGAAGAATATATTCAGTTACCAATGAATTACATATTAACAAATGTAGAAATGACAATATAATTTCACCTCTCTAAATGAGGAACTCCCTCTAGCCTCTCTTGAAGTGGATAACCTTCTTGGTTCCGCAGATATTGAATGCCGCGGTGCAGCAACTCGGGACCACTGTTCTCCCGCAATGTTGTCATTTGTCGGACCGACCTGCAATATATTTCTTACATCATCATACATCAATATATGACTACGCTATCTAATGAAATTTGTGATTCGATTTTCATGTATTAATTCACCTGAGGTGGCTCTTGACGCTCGATTGATGGAGGTTGCATCAATCGCTCCCATGCTGTATCATCGTACGCATATGATGTGTCTCCACCCCCAATGACGAGGTCTTCATCTAAATTAACTTCATCATCACGTCCCGTTGCTGACTCGTCACCACCCAAATGCACATGGGTGTCATCTCCCTCCCCCACTGCCTCTTGTACAGCTGATGCGAGAAAAGTATTAGGCCGTGGTGTCTCGCCAGGTTCTTCAGCCTCCTCGTCTAATTCTGCCTCACCACGCTCGGTTGTGGCTCTTGCAACCCATGCTACCATAGGGTCATCATCGTCTCGCAAGTACACAGCATCTGTTGGGTCGTAATCTCTCTCTCCTCTCCTTGTATCTATTTGCACATGCCGGACCTTTAGCCTCATGTTGTAATGAACATACACCATTTTGTCTAGCCTGCGGTGTGTCAGCCTATTCCTCAGCTTAGTATGCAAGAAGGAGAACGTCGACCAATTCCGCTCACACCCACTCGACGAGGATGTTTGCGATAGAACTCTCATTGCGATCTTCCTTAATACGGGTGCACTTGTGCCGTAATTTAGCCACCACTCAGCTGTGATTTAGGCAGATCACGTACAATATAATAGTTAGATGTAAAAAATAAATGTTGAGCTATAGAATGTACATTGTGAAGACACATTACCTGGATCAAGTCTGTCACGACTGGCCACGGCATTAGGTGTCGCAAATGAACCAATTGCCTCTCTAAATATTTTCATCTGCATTATCGAAAAATATTAAGTACTTGTTTCATTTCATAATCTCAGTGGTAAAATATCCAAGTATATCTCATTCAACGCATCAGCTGCATCTGTTGGGGTGAAAGATAATCGGTCTACCACAATGTTGACCGATTCTATCAAAGTATCATCATAAGTAAGACCCCGAGCATATTGGAAGGCCGGATGTAGATAGTACGCTGCAATCGCAAGACACAGGATTACATATTAATATCACCTAAAGATCACAGCAGTGGCTCATTTATTGGACGAGAATGTAAGTGTTTACCTGTCATGTGAAGATCGTGGCTCATTTGTCTGTCCCGTCTATCCTCCACAATCTCTAGGATGGTGGGTCCATATTTTTTGGACGTTGTAAGGATCTTCCGTTTGGCAGCTTCTATCTTGCTGTACACCAACCCCATGGTTGGTACTCTATCCCCATCCACACATCGCAGTACCTCATACAGTGGCTCTATCAATGACACTAATACCTTCACTCTATCCCAAAAATTCGAGGTGTTGACAATCCCCTCGACCTCCGCCCCTTCACGTGAAGCAGCAAAAGAGGAACTCAGCCAGGTCTCACCTCTAAACATTTGCTTCAACCTATCCTTGTGCTTCAGTAGGCTCTGCAATGCGATGTAGTTGGTGGCAAATCCTGTGATGCCAGGCCTCAACAGTTCGCCGCCACAATGCTCCCTCATCCATGCCAATACAAGTGTGTGGTTGTAGATATATTTCGTGATTTTTTGTGCCACCTCGACCACAGATTTGACCATCCGAAGTTGCCCAATCTTCTTTAGCATCAGATCTACACAATGTGCTGCACAGGGGGTCCAGAAAATGTGCCGTTTTTTCTTCATTAGCTCCTCCCCAGCCTTCTTATAGTTCGACCCATTGTCAGTCACCACTTGCACAATGTACTCATTCCCAATCTCAGTCACCACTTGCTCCATCAATGACAAAATATATTGGTGACTGTGAATTTGACCGGACGCATCCACTGATTTGTGAAAGAATACCTGTCTGTCACAATAAACAAGGAAGTTGATCAGGCTAGATTTTGTGGTACCTGACCATCCATCACACATCAGTGTGACTCCGTACTTTGTCCATTTCTGCTTGAATGAGTCAATGTAACTCTTGATCTCAGCAACTTGTTCATCAAGATATACGCCAGCCAATTCTCTCGTTGTAGGTGGCTGCACGTGTAGCCCAAGGACCTGTTCTTCCTGAAACATTGGCTTGTAGTAAGGGCTATTGGCTGCATTGAAAGGCAGACCCGCGTGGTGCCACCATTTTGCAACAGCTTGACCAAGTTTCCATTTAGGTCCCTTCTGGCCATATGCATCGTCCATCCTCGTTTGCTTGCCATGCTCTCGGGATAGTGCACCGGGCTCCACATCTTCAATGTTGATCGATTGTGTCCTTTTTCTTTGTGTCCCCGAGTCACCAGTCAATAAACTCCTTATGCCTCGTGGTTGTCGAGTCGTAGATGAACCACCACTCCCTGATGCTCCGGTCCTCGCCGCCTCGCGACTACGGACTGCAGTCTCCTCGGGATGTCTTGACTCTTCCCTGCTCTGACGTACTGCCTCACGAAACTCGGCTTCGTATGGATCGTTCACAGTGACATACACATTAGCCTGCTTAGTACGTGCTTGTTCGTCTTTGTCACTGGGTGTCCATGCACATTCCTCCTCGTTGCTGCCGCTTGCTATTCCGCTCACTGCCGCTTGATCCCCTTTCTTCTTTTTTTCCTTTTCTTGCATCTCAACTCTCTTCTCCCGCAGGTGCCTAGCCATTGCAAGTTTCACATCTCTAGGCACATGGGTACACCCAGCAACCTCAGAGTATCCTGCCCCGGCTCCTCCTGCCAAATGCTTCTTCAACCGAGACACCCCTCCTCCCCGGTGTTCTATTTTACAATAGTTACAACGCCAACACCTACGGTTGTCATCCAACAAAACTCCGTGTGACCACCCAATATCATTTGTTCGTTCCTTAGGAGGCATAGAGTGCTATCTCCTAAAATTAAGAAATACAAATTGTGAAAATATATTATTTCCCATCTACAACTAACAATGAACATAATTTCATTATTTGCGTACCATGCAAGACTAAATTCAATATTTAATACATCTTAATATAATTTAGTTCAAAATAATATCATTATTCCTATAACATACATATAAGGTTAATATTTATAATTAATACATATACATTAACCTTAAAATTATTTATCACTAATTAGATATTTAAAATTACATCTCTAATTAAATTACATGACACATATAAATTATAAACATCTCTAAATAATTTACATTATACATATAAATTAACTTTAAAAGTATTTAGAAAATATTCAACACTAAATTTATATTTACATTTAAAATATGTCCATATACATTACATATTTACATTATGCAATTAAATTAACTAATATACATTATGCATTTAAAAATATTTTACATCTACAACTAATAATGATATTAATATCATTAATTCTACAACATGCAAGACTAAATTTAAAATTTAATACATCTCAATTAAATCTAATATTTAAACTTGAATTAAATAACACATCAAAAAATAAATTTATTTCTACAACATGAATTAAAATATTTTTATATTATTTTTACAACATGAATTATACAAAACATAAAAAAATTTAGAGATACAACATGAATTAAACAAAAATTATATTATTTATACAACATGAAATAAATAATACAACAATAATAAATTTAAATAATCTAACTAATTTTATTATTATAATTCTTAAACTAAAAAATATCAATTGATTTAATTTAATTATTAAACTAAATTTTTTTATTCTCTCTCCCCACCCCACCGCCACCCCCACCGTCTCCCTCCCCCACCCCCACCGCTGCTCCTGGCCGCCCCACCGCCCAGCGCCACCACCCCCCGCCCCCACCGTCCCCCTCCCCCACCCCCCTGGCCGGCCCTGCTCCACCCCCATCGTCCCCCACCACCGCCCCTACCCCAACCCCACCGTCCCCCACCGCCCCACCCCCACCTGCAACGTCCCCCGACGCCCCTGCCCCGCCGTCCACCGCCGTCCCTCCCACCGGATCTGACCGGTGGGAGCACGACGGGGCCGGTGGGGGACGGTCCCCCCCACTGCTGCTCCTGGCCGCCCCAGCCCCACCGCCCAGCGCCACCACCCCCGCCCCCACCGTCCCCCTCCCCCACCCCCACTGCCGCTCTTGGCCGCCCCAGCCCCACCGCCCACCGTCCCCCCTGGCCGGCCCTGCTCCACCCCCACCGTCCCCCACCACCGCCCCTAGCCCAACCCCACCGTCCCCCACCGCCCCACCCCCACCTGCAACGTCCCCCGGCGCCCCTGCCCCGCCGTCCACCGCCGTCCCTCCCACCGGATCTGACCGGTGGGAGCACGACGGGGCCGGTGGGGGACGGTCCCCCCCCATCCACCACCTCCTCTGCCGGCCCTCCCACGCGCAGCCCCACCGCCGCCCGCCCCCCTCCGGCCGCTCTATTATTTAAAAAAAAATTCAAAGACGACTTACCTCCGACAGCCGTCCACCGCCGCTCGCCGTTAGCCCTTCGCCGCTCGCCGCCGTCCACCGGTGTTCGCCGCTCACCGCCGTCCGGGACCTCCACCGCCGAGTTAGGCACGCCTTGAAGACGCCCCCCACCGGTCCATTAAATGGACAGACCGGAACGAGCGGGCCGTCCCGCACGTACCAACCCGTCCCGTCCACGGACCGGTCTGGTACGTGGCGGGACGGACGGGTCGGTGCGGGCCAGTCCGACCCGGCCACGACCCACGCCCCGCCCGACCCGTTGGGCGCCTGGGACGGGGCGGGTCGTGCGGGTCGGGCTGACCCGGCCCGATCCGGCAAACCATGCTTGGACCTACCGGACGCTTTTAAAAGACCTGTTGGATTTATCGGATTTTATTTGCATCAGATTGAATGCATCCTTCGCCTTAAAAGAGGCCATATCCAATCAGACGTTACGCTGCGCATGGAATCCTTAGCGCCTTCCAAAGATAATGTCTCGTTGAGGTTCAAGAGGGGATGCGGGGGGGGGGGGGGGGGGGTGACATTTGGTGCTCCCAAATAATATTTACAAAAAGTCTCTAAACTATAAAGGGTGTTTATCAAATAAATATGTAATTAAACGATTTTATAAATGAACATCCAGATTGGAAAAGTTCACATGTAAATATGTAAAACTACAGGGATTAAAACTAAAAAGATATATATTTTGTAATGTAAATTTTTTTGACCTTTTTTTTTTACCCACGGGTTCGTTGGCACCATCCCCCCTTTTTAAAATATGAGGTTGATAGTGCAATGTATGTCCCCATTGTCGCTCGCTCTAGGTGAATCATGCTTTAGTTTCCGGTGTTATTGAGGAAGAAAAGACGGTGGCATAATCTTTACAATTTTTTGTGTCATATTTTTTATTTTATTTTATATTTAGATGACTCAAAATCGACGCCATCGCAGTTCCTCTCCACTTTTACTTGCGTACGTGCTCAGACGACTAGCACTTTAAAATGGTCCCCGTTGGATTGCAACAGCGACTGGTGGGTGCGACCGCCACGTGGCCTCGGAGCTCCGCCGATCATGCGGTAGATGCTAATATCGAGGAGTTTCCCTGGCACGGGGTGGGGTGGGGGGCGGCGCCGCCGCCGCCAATGGCGTTGGAGGGTCCGGCGAGCGCTGCGCCTGCAGGAGGCTGCACCGAGTTGAACGAGGAGTCGGATTTCGACGCCCTCCTCTCGCCCGACGGTTACATCTACATCTGCGGCTTCGGTTCTCTACTGTCCGGTGATATCTCCTCTCCATCTTCACCATTTGGAACCCTACATCCCGTTCTTTCGAAAGGAATCCTAAATCTGAATTCTATTCTCTTCTCGATCGATCGATTGCGGTTGGTATTTGTCTGTCTGTAGTGTTTGTTCTAAATTGTCCGCGGTGATTCCAGAAAGGAGCGCCAGAAGCACGTTCCCGGAGCTTAGGAACTTCCGGGTTGCGCTGCTACGCGGGTTCCGACGTGTTTTCTGCCACACAGCCCCGGTGTTCTTCGACCGAGGGATAGCAAAGGAGGAGACCGGGGAGATATCCAGCTTGAGTGTGGAACCCTGCGATGGAGAAACCTTAGTGGTTGCTGTATTCGAGATAAAGAGATCAGAGGTAGGCACAAGTCAGGGACCCTGCTCTTCTGAATTGGCTTGTAGATTTAACGGTTGGAGTGATTTTGTTTGTAGTGATCATCATTCTGTCATGAAATTTTCCGATCCTATGTTTCATGGAAAGGGAACATGAATTCCGGTTTCTAGCTGTACGTAGAAAAACTGCTGCCTTCCTGTCTAGAAATCTGCTGTACATGGTAAAGGGGAACAATCCCCTCTACTGCGGTTTTGTTTTGGACACTGAACTTGCTGGAATTTACCATTGAATGCACAGGTGGTACCCGAGGAACCGGATGGCTGTCCTTGCACTCGCCCAGCTGTAAGTGCAACTAGTTCAGCCGTTGGTCATCTCTCTTAACCTTTTGTATCACCCGCATTCATCTTTCAGCGGTTACTAGTCGATCGAACTGTGTGTTGTTCTTTGGGTCACACCGGTATTAAATTTTCAGCAGTTACTAGTGGGTTGATTGTATGTTGTTTTTTGGGGTCATTAAATCAGGTACTTTGTGCTCGTTACAGTGACGATGAGTACTTTCGTATCAGATGCAAAGGTACTCCTTTATCTCTCCCTCTCTATGCGAAGCTCTTTCTTATGTTTCCTAGCTATTTGTTGTTCCCTCGTGTTTTTTTTTTGGCTTGTGTTTGTGTGTGTGTGCGAGTGTAGGGTGGGTTGTCCTTGTAGTTTGGAGAACCTTTTGCAGGTTGTTGAGAAAAAAAAGATTTCATAGTTATCAAAGCATCCACTTAGGCAGGAAGGTGTTTTTCCCCGCCTAAGGCACCCAAACGCCTTACTGGGCCTTAAAAAAGCGGTCCAAGGTGCCGCTTTGGGAGCCCAAGGTGGCTGTTTTGGCACCTTGGGCCGGCGGACCCGCCCAGAACCCAAACCAGATTCGGTTCTTTCTGGATCCATTTATAAACCCATAGATCCTCATTCCTCATTCCTTCATCCTCCGGATTTGCCCTTCCGCACTAGGGTTTCAAACGGACGATGGTCGCTGACCTTCATCACCGTCGCCGCCGACTTGCAGCCGCTGTCGTCGCCACCAACCTGCAACCGCCTTCATCGTTGCCGACCTGCATTCTCCATCATCACCATACGCAGCCACCGTCGCCACCAAGGACGTCTATCGCCACCCTTGTCTATAGCTCTGTCGTCTCCCACCATTGGTCGTCACCGTGAGTAGGTCTCTCTCTCTCTCTCTCTCTCATTCACTCTCTCTCTCTCTCTCACACACACACACACACACACAAGGGGCTTTGGCCCCCTCTCTTAGACACGCATCACACACCTTCCTCTCTCTCTCTCTCACACACACACACCCCTCTTTGTCTGTCTCTTGCCTCTCCCTCTCCCTCTCTCTCTCTCAACCCTCTCTCTCTCTCTCACTGCCCCTCTCCACCTCTCTTTCTCTCTCTCTCTCACACACCTCTCTCTATCTCCCGCCCCCATCTCTATCTCTGTAGTCTATCCCTCTCTCTCTCTCACACAGTGAAGTGGAGAGACTCACACCTCTTACTCTCTGTCCCCTCCCCCCTGTCCCTCTCCCACTTTCCGACCTCTCACTCTCTCTGTCTCCCGCACCCCATCTCTGTCTCCCCCCCCTTTCTCGCTGTCTCACCGTGAGACAGACTCTCACGCCTCCCCCAAACCTGAGCCCAAGGAGGCTTCTTCCTCCCTCTTTGTCTAACTAATTTATTAATTTAGTATTTTAAGTGTTGATTTGAGTTTAGTATGTTCTGAATTTGAGTGGTCCAAGCGATATTTCTAGATTTTTGGAACAAGTTGACAAATATCAAGTTAGTATTTTATTTTTTTCATTCTAAAAGTTTCATTTTATTTTTATTTTTATCTCAAAATTAATTTTGATATTCCATTACAATTCTCATTTTTATTAGTTTTCATTTTTATGTCATGCTAATGTTGTTTCTCATATTAAAATGATCATTATAAATTTTTGTATAGAAAATTTTTATATATTTTTTATGAACTTGACGCCTAAGCACTGCTTAGTCGGGACCCCAAGCTCGTCTTGGTCGCCTTGACAAGTATGAAAAATTGTTGTAAAAGGTTCTTCTATTGTAGAATGTTTATTTATGTTTTTCAAAAATACGTGTTAGGGTCCTTAGGGATGCTCTGAAAATATGGAGCGTTTCAAAGCACTTTTGAAGGAAGCAACTCATAATCTGATCTCAAGACGAAGGATGAAGTTTATATCAGAAATTTGAGCCATGCTGAGCGGTACACATTGCATGAGATATTCATGTACATGTAATTAGGTTCTAATCAAGCATTTTACATATGGGTAACACTTAATTAAAATGTAAATGGTGTTCTATGGGGAACATTTTACATATTGTGCTTGGGAGACTTAAGTTCTTCAAATATCAAATGGCAATAGCAGCTTAATAATCAGTTAATTGGGTTGGATCCAAATGGCTTGCAAGTGACAGTGCTTCCATGATAGTTAATCTAGTCATTCTATCTTGTCCTATATGTCTTAGGCGAGCTTACCACATTATGGAATCAAGGTCTTCATCATTATTCATCACATATGACATAGAAGAACCTGAGTTGTCAACATCTAATAGGTTAAAGAAACCATCTACTTAAATACCATGTCCATACATAACATTATTCAAATAAATGGTTAAAATACTGCTAGCAAACTTTAATGTAAAATCTAGTGCTAAAAGACATGACACAGAATGTAGATTTTGCTGAATTCTCGATGCATAGAGTACGTCATGCTAGATCAACATCCATCCATTCCTCAATTGGAGTTGGTAGCAGCCAACTCCAAGGGCTTCCTCTCTAGTACCATTCCCCATGTATGCTCTTTCAATGCCTACAGGGTTCTGCGATAATCCATTGTTGAGCCCGTTATTTTTCTCGAATTAATCAAGATAAATTAAATTAGGGTGGCTCGGCGACGGTCGGAATAAGACACAAAGCCAGTTCATCGCTCCAAGGAGTTATCTACAAATCTCGGGGAGCCTCAGTAAAAAAAATGGAAAATTACCTATATACCCTTATAAAATTCACGAATTACCTTTATACCCCTACCTTTTTAAAAACTACCGTCATATCCCCAAAAACTTAAATACCTCTCTATTTTACACCTGCCGTCGATGGGCCGTGGCTACTGTTAACTGGGTTGGTGGAATAGACTAACCTACCCCAGGGGTTTACGGATGAGAACGGTTGTGAATCCCCCCCCCCCTCGTACCTTTACCTCCTCGTGTTGGGTTTAGGGTAACGCAGAAGGGCCATTCGTTTCGTTTGTAGAAGGGCTATTCGTTTGCTGAAAGGCGATACGATTGCAGAAGGGCAATCGATCGAGCTCGGCTCTATTTGACAAGAAAGCTACTGCGACGCCAGTAGGAGGAAGACGACACCAGAAGGCGGGAGGGAAATCGGCGACAGGACGATCGATGTGTTTTTTAGCCCACGGGGAGAGGGCGGAAGGCAAGACGGATACCAGTGCCAGGGCCCTCATTGGGGTCAAAATCGAGAGAAAAAGGAAGAGGAGGCTGGAGGAAGACAACGACTGTGAGGTATAAGCAATTTCTCTTTCCCTGTACCTCTATCTTTTTGTCCTTCTATGTATGTATCCGATCTGTCCATCCCTTTCTCCTATGTGTTTTTAGTCCCGTAGGGTTGGGAATGTCTTCTGTTTTTGATGTTAAGGGTGAGAGAGGTCGTGAAGGAAGGAGAAGGGGACGTTTGTGGGAAAAAGGTGTGGTATGTGTCTCACATGTGCACCTACTGTGTGCCCGACAGTAGGTGCCCATGTCCCACTATTTTCTTCACTATGGCTTTGTCTCAAGTTTTGTCTTTAAAAAATCAACTTGTTGTCCCAGTAGGGCCCTGTGTAGGGTACTTTGCAAAGGCTTAATGTATGAATAGGTTTTTTGTATATTTCAAAGCTTTGTAACAGGTACAATGGAGGAGAACTACTTAATTAAGCTGTTTTATGGTGGGCATTGGAAGGTGGTGCATGGTCATGATGGGCAGGATAGGTTGTCTCCGAGGGATTTCAGACAGAGGTCCTTTTCATGGACCAATGATTATGCTAATTTAATGGAGCTGTAGTTGGTAGCAAGTGGGTTATTCACTGAGGGGGTACAGATTGACTAAGTATATTTTGTGGCTGAAGTGCAGAATGGCAGCAGGGATAGAAAGTATTTGAACTTAGAGACGGGTGAACATGATATATCCAAATGTTTGATAAGTGTAGTAACAACAAAATCATAAAGGTTTATGCTAGTCAAGAGTACCCAACTATGCCCTTAGATGCAGAGCAACCTGAAGAAGTTTTAGATGATGTTGTGATTGATGAGACACTAGAGGATGTATAGGTTATTTTAGATCAAGTATCAGATGGGAAAGTGAGAACGGATGATAGTGACAACAATCCCAGTTCAGATTCTGATGTTGATTATGTAGATGAGCTAGTTGATGATGATGAAGTAGGTGACCAATTTGCTGACTTAATGATGCCAGACATGACTGAGGGAGCTCTGTATGATAATGTTTAAGCATTTAGACTAGCTCTATCCCAGTTTGTCATATTGCATGAGTTTGATGTTAAGTACATCCGGTCAGAGCCATTGCGGGTGACTGTAACTTGTAAAGCAACCAATTGCAGCTGGAGGTTACATGCTTCAAGACTAAAAGATGGTCACACATTCCAAGTGAAGAAAGTTCAAGGTCAGCACACATGCGTGTCAGAAAATAGGCGAGGGAACCACATGGCAACCAAGAGCTGGATTGCTCACCAATGCCTTCCATGGTTGAAGAATGAAGGAGATCTCCGAGTGAGAGAACTTGGAAGACGGCTGGAGCATACATACCATATAACTTTGCCATACATGAGGATATACAAAGCTAAGGTGGTTGCATTGAAGGTGATACATGGCACATGGGAGGACATGTATGCCATGATACCGGGTTTACAGCATGAGCTCCTAGTGAAGAATCCAGGAAGTGTGATAAAGTATCAATTGGAAGAAGGTACTGGGTCATTTAAGAGGTTCTTCATGTCATTCAAAGCTTGCATTGAAGGGTTCTGAAGAGGGGCGATCTTGCGCTACTCCTGAGCGGGGAGGGAGATGACCACGTATCCTTGAAGTATGAACTGTGAGACCTGAAATAGGTCAGAGGTGCCCAGGGATGGATCTCCGGGGAATACCCTCCGATGGTTAAGTCAACGATTGTAATAGAGCACTGGTGCAAAGAGAGGAGTTAGGAGGAAGATGGGAGCGCGAGATCCCTCTCTGATCCTTAAGTCAACGTCAATGACTTGCCGCTTCATGCGTCCCGCTGGGGGGAGATGTCGGGAAATGAGGTAACCGTCTTTGGGAAGGCTCCTTTAGCGTGTTTTAAAGGGGAGAGTCATTTAAGGCGATCAGCTCCCCCTTCGGCCTATAAAAGGTCCGAGGGGCGTCTCCTCTTCCTTTCATCGCTTAAGGCTAATCCCTAACGGTTTCTCCTTCCCTTTTTGCGAAACGTTGTGCTGTCGACCTCGGCGGAGCATGGAAAGCGCTTCAGAAGACGATGATGCGGACATCAGTAGGAGGGAAACTCCTGCTACTCCAGTTTGGGAGAGGGTTCGACAGTCGGAGGTCAGTTTGGGAGAGAGTTCGACATGCTGGAGCATGTCACTTTCCTGTCCCTGACCCGACGACACCATCCTTGGGGGGAGGGGAAGCTCTTTAAGCTTCCTCCTTTCTGTTCACCCAGCCCCTCCTTTCCTCTTTCCTTGCTCGCACCACTAGGGGGTGCTTGCTTTCTGTTCGGCTTCCGTCCTCCTTCCAAAGAGTTGGCAGGGGAGGCCTTCTCTTGTTGTCTTTCCAATCCCTCTGGCACCTTTCCTCCGAGCTTCTCAAATCAACGGGGCCGGCTATCCTTTATCGAGCCAGTTTCCGCACTAGGCAGAGTCAGTGGCTGGACGTAGGAGTGCTTACCGAGTTGGCCGAGCGTTCTGCTCGCATCATAGTACTAGTGGATGTAATTTTTTTGTTTGTTGAACTGTATATTGTATTGGCTGCAGCCTTCTTGATGTACACCAGTGTTTAATGAAAAGAAAAGAATGATGTTTATTCTGCTTTGCTTACATGTGTATGTTTGCCAGATGATCAAAAGTAGAACTTGCGAAGTGTAGTCGCGTTCCATGTCCGAGGGATGGGTGCTCCTTCCATGGTGGACAGTCGATACGCCCCTTTCCCGACCGTCTCGACCACTCGGTAGGGGCCTTCCCAGGTAGGGGCTAGCTTCCCGCCGCCTCCAGTGGTCGAGAGGCTTCGGCCTTTCTCAGGACAAAGTCCCCTGGTTGGAAATGTCTGTCTCGGACTCTGGAGTTGTAGTATCGAGTGATGCGCCATTGGTATTCCATTGCTCGGATATGGGCAATCTCTCGGATCTCGTCCGCTAAATCGAGGTTTTCCAGTAGCTTCTGCTCGTTTACCTCGGATTTGAAGTGGGCGACTCGGAGAGAGGGATTGCCGACCTCCAATGGAATAACGGCTCCTGTGCCATACACCAGCTGGAAAGGTGTTTCACCGGTGGCCATTCTCGGAGTAGTTCGATGCGACCATAGTACGCTCGGTAATTCCTCGAGCCAGCTTCCCTTGGCCTTGCCGAGCCTGGTTTTTATGCCTTTTAAGATAGTTTTGTTGGCATTTTCGACCAGTCCGTTAGCCTGAGGGTGGGCTACCGAAGTGAAGTGATTGCAAATGTTTAGGTCGGCACATCTGTCTCTGAAGTAATGAGAATCAAATTGCCGACCATTATCGCTCACGATCACTCGGGGACACCGTAGCGACAAATGATCGACTTCCAAACAAAACTCCATACGACCGATTCGGTGATCCTGGTGGTGGCTTCAGCCTCGATCCATTTGGTGAAGTAGTCGATGGCGACGATGACGTACTTCTTCTGAGCCTGAGCTGTGGGGAACGGCCCGAGAATATCTATTCCCCACCGAGTGAAGGGGTATGGCTCGGCAAGGGTGATGAGCTCCGTGGCGGGCTGGTGGATCAGATGGTCGAAGCGCTGACATCGGTCGCACTTCTATACATAGGTCGTGCAGTCGCGCTGGAGAGTGGGCCACCAGTAACCCTGCCGAAGCAAGATCCTGGCGAGCGATCTTCCTCCTTGGTGCGGGCCGCAGATGCCTTCGTGTACTTTGTGAACCGCTCGGCTGGCTTCGTCGGCGCGATGCACTTGAGGAGGGGACCGGAGAAAGATCTGCGGTACAAGGCATCGTCCAGCATGACGAAACGCCGAGCTTGGTACTTAAGTTTCTGAGCCTCCCGAGGGTCGGGGGGCTCTTGAGAATCCCGAAGCCAGGATATGTAGGGGGTCCGCCAGTCGCTCGGGGGTGCCGGGTCAACGGTCATAAGCTCGGATTCGATGCTCGGTCGCTCGAGCTCTTCGAGGAAGACCGACCGAGTACCTTCGGGGTCGAGGGAGGAGGCCAGGCGAGAGAGGGCGTCCGCTCGGGAGTTTTCCTCCCGGGCTATCCGGACTACCTCAAAGCTCTCGAAGAGTTGGGCCATCCTCTTGACCACCTGGAGGTACTTGATCATTTGTCCTTCCCGAGCTTCGTAATCACCGTTAACCTGGCTAGCGACCAGTTGGGAGTCGGTGTGGATCCTGACTCGCTCGGCTCCCAGTCGTCGAGCCATCCTGGCCCCTGAGATAAGGCTTCGTACTCGGAGGCGTTGTTGGACGCCTGGAAGTTGAATTTCAAGGCGTACCGCAGCTCCGCTCCTTCGGGGGACTTGAGAAGGATACCAACGCCGCTCCAGCCGAGTTGGAGGACCCGTCGACGAACAGGTCCCAAGTGGGCCCGGGCGCAGGTGGAGGTACCTCTCAATCGGGACGGTGCTTTCGGCGATGAAGTCCGCGAGGGCCTGTCCCTTGATGGCCGAGCGGGGGCGATACGAGATATCGTAGGCCCCGAGCATGATGGCCCATTTGACGAGGCGTCCCGAGGCTTCAGGGTGAAAGAGAATCTTCTTCAGGGGTTCGCCGGTCAATACGACGATGGAGTGCCCTTGAAAGTAGGGTCGGAGGCGCTTGGCCGAGGTAACCAACGCTAGCACGAGTTTCTCGGTTGCGGGATACCTTCTTTCAGCCTCATTAAGCACCTTGCTAGTATAGTAAACCGGTCTCTTGACCCCCGCGTCATTCCTGACTAGGACCGAGCTTACTGTGGAAGGGGTCGCCGAGAGGTAAAGGTGTAGAGCTTCTCCCGGGGCTGGCTTGGACAGCACCGGGGGCGAGGCCAAGAATTCCTTGAGTTCGGCGAATGCCTTCTGACATTCCTCGTCCCAGGCGAACGTAGCAGATGCCATTTTGGGTCCCCTCAACAATTTGAAGAAGGGTAGGCATCGTTCGGCCGCTCGGGACAGGAAACGGTTGAGCGCAGCAATGCGCCCCGTAAGGCGTTGAACGTCCTTGATGCAGGTGGGTGGCCGCATGTTCAGGATGGCCTGAACCTTGTCGGGGTTGGCCTCGATCCCACGCTGAGTTACCAGGAAGCCTAGGAACTTCCCGGATCTGACTCCGAAGGCGCATTTAGCAGGGTTGAGCTTCATGTTGCACCTCAGGAGGGTGTCGAAGGTCTCGGCTAAGTCGGCAAGGTGGTCTTCGGCCTTCGGCGTTTTGACGAGCATGTCATCAATGTAGGCCTCGACGTTCCGACCGAGCTGTCCCTCGAAGATGTGGTTGATCAGTCTCTGATATGTTGCTCCAGCGTTCTTCAACCCGAACGGCATTCGGGTGTAGCAGTGTACGCCGAAGTCAGTGATGAAGGCGGTCTTCTCGATGTCCTCCGGGTCCATCCTGATCTGATGGTAACCGGAGTAGGCGTCCAGAAGCTGAGCAACTCGTTGCCAGAGGTTGAGTCGACCAGTTGATCGATGCTTGGCAGCGGGTAGCAATCTTTTGGAGTAGCCTTGTTGAGGTCGGTGAAGTCTACGCACATTCACCATTTCCCGAAGCCTTTGGTACCAGGACGACGTTGGCGAGCCACGTAGGGTACAGGACTGTCGAAAGAGGCCAGTCTTCTGTCCCTTGATGACTTGCTCTTTGATGACCGCTTGCTTCTCCGGGGCGTACTTTCTCCTGCGTTGCTGGACAGGTTTCACCGTTGGGTCGAGGTTGAGCTTGTGCGTCACCATGTCTCCCGGGATCCCGGGAAGATGCTCGTCCGACCATGCAAAGACTTGATGTACTGGGCAAGGAAATCCTTATATTTTTCTTGTTCCTCAAGTGGTAGATCGGCTCCGATCTTGACTCCTAGAGTCGGGTCACCGTTGAGGAAGACCGTTAGCAACTCGCCACCAGGCTCAGATGTTGCTGGTCCCTCCTCGGCTCCCTTTACTCCTTTGTTTTTCCCTTCCAGCCTCGTGACTTTGACTGAGATTATATAGCACCGTCTAGACAATGCCTGGTTACCCCGGACCTCCCCCACGCCATACTTGGTAGGGAACTTCATTTTTTGGTGAAAGGTAGAGGGCACCGCTTTCATTCGGCTGAGGATACCTCGGCCGAAGATGGCGTTATATGCCGTCATCCCTTAATCACGATGAAGTCCACCATAACCGTAACGGTTTTGGGCGGGGTGCCGATAGTAACTGGCAGGCTCAGGGCTCCCTCGGGATAAGTTGCCTGGCCGTTGAACCCACAGAGGGGGGTTCGGATCGGGCGGAGTTTAGATGGATTCTCTCCCATCTTGAGGAAACATTCATAGGATAATACATCAGGGGCACTACCATTGTCAACTAAGATCCTATCTACGTTACAATGGTTTATTGTAGCCGATACAACGAGAGCGTCGTCATGCGGGGTGGTTAGCCCTTCCAGGTCCTGGTTTGCTCGCCTGCGGGGCCTTAGGAGGCTCGGCTTGCCCGCTCGGCGTGACGCTTTGTTCCTCGGCTGTTATCTCCTCCTGATGCCGCGCCGCCCGCGATGACATTGATGTGGACTCCACGGGGGGCATTGTCGATTTCTTCCGGGGCGCCTCGGTCTTCTTTCTGCCCGGCCACGTATCGGGATAGGTGTCCCTGGCGGACGAGGCGCTCGATCTTGTCTTGAAGTTGATGGCAGTCGCTGGTGTGATACCCGTGATCGCTGTGGAACAGGCAATGCTTGCGGCGATTGCGGTGCTTGGCCTTCATAGGCTCGGGCTGGTGGAGGAGACCCGAGCCTTTGATGTCTTCGTAAATTTCGTAGACGGGAGCGGTAAGGGGGGTGTACCGCTCATACTTCGGGACGGCTCTTTGCGGTCTCCGTCCTGGTTCCGCCTTTTTCCTTGGCCCGTCCCTTGCTCGGACGGTCGCTTCTTGTCCCCCTCCCGACCGAGCCTGTCGTGCCTCGGCAAGCGCTGAGGACTTCCTTGCACTCTGCGTGGCGCAGGGCCAGGGTCACTAGCTCGGCGAGGGAGGTGGGAGGATGAAGCACTAGCTCGCGCCGTAGGTTCTCATCACGGGTACCCCCGGTCAGTGCGGTGATGGCCGAGGCAACATCCAGGCTGGGGATGCGCAGGGCTTCCGATTTGAATCGGTTGATATAAGCCCGCAACTTCTCCCCTTGTTCCTGCTTGAGGGCCAGTAATCCCGCTACTGACCGGGGTGGACCGCTGCCGGCGAAGCTTTCCTTGAACACTCGCCCGAACTGCTTGAAGTTGTGAATGCTGCCGGGGGCGAGGGCCCTGAACCATGCCTGAGCACCCTGGACCAGAGTGGTCACGAACGCTCGGCACTTGATCACGTCTGACGCCCCATGCAAGGTCATCAGGGCGTCGAAGCTGTCGTAATGATCGGCCGGGTCTCCCTGGCCGTCATACGACTTGAAGGTCGGAAGTGAGATCCTGGGGAGATCTCGGCCTTCAAGATATAATCGGAGAATGGGGATCGCTCCTCGTCCTCCACAGGAGAGGTCTTCTGCAAGGCGCGGAGGGCGCACTCTTGCTCTGCGAAACGCCTCTCAAAGGCTCGCAGCCGGAGGGACAGCTCCGATTGTCGTTGGCCCGAGGGGCTGGGGGGACGCACTTGCATGCTGTCCCGGCCCTCCTCACGGGCCTCGGTCTTCGGGAACTGTCGGTGTGCTCCGGACTTCTCCCTCCTCGGGGTAGAGGAGGCTTCCTACTCCGGGGGAGGGGCATGTGATGGTCCTCCTGACTGGTTGCGGATGAGCCGCCGCCCCCGGAGGGTAAAACGGCCTCCAACGGTTTGCTGGGAGGCATCTCCGCGGGGGGGGGGGGGGGGGGGGGGGGGGGGGGGGGGGGGGGGGGGGGGGGGTGCTCTTCCGAGGGAGATGCGACTTCTCCTCCCTGGCCGCCTGGGCCCTCATGAGATCCCCGAGGACATCCAGTTTTGCGTTGAGGGTTTGGAGGGCGTCGGTACTCCCGCCGGGAAGCTGCTTCCCTGCCACCGATGGAGGTATCTCATTGGCGTGGTTGCCTGACGGGGAATTCTCCGTGGGGAGGGAAGGTGCGCCTTCTTCCGTCCCCAGGGCCTTTCCCTTGTCGCCGGCAGTCCTCCTGTCAGAACTTCTTCACACCATGATGGCTCTTTGTTCGTTTCCCACAGACGGCGCCAGATGAAGAGGGGCGATCTCGCGCTACTCCTGAGCGGGGAGGAAGATGACCACGTATCCTTGAAGTATGAACTGCAAGATGGGAAATAGGTCAGAGGTGCCCAGGGATGGATCCCCGGGGAATACCCTTCGATGC